>VZTG01005923.1:941739-1005457 GCA_013397845.1 Melanocharis versteri
TGGGATGCTCAAAAGGTTACATGGAATGTGTTAGGCTGTTTAAGCTTTCCTCCAGCCCCGTGGTTTAGGCGTACCTCCTCAGAACTTCCGCTTCTTGCGCTGTGTTGTAGCATACATCCCAGCAAGTGCCGCCTTTGTTTTGTGCACAAAGTCATTTGTGAGCCGCCAGGTCTGAAGGTATGGCTGAAAAGTATATTTGCTAAGGTTAATGTTTGCCTGTGATCTTCCGTTACCGAAATTCTAAACATATTTATTGTCCTTTAAGTTACATATTGTTAGTTTTTATAAAAGAGGTAATTATAAGGTAGGCAAAAGAAAGCCGTCATTCTAATGTCGGTAGAAGTACGGATAATGTCAGAAAAAGCACTTTGTTTTTCTGGCAAGGCTAGAATTAAGTATTCCCCACTTGCTGAAGTAGCTGGCACAGTTAGTAAATTGCTAAAGCATCCTGCGTTTAACATCAATTGTTCTTTGATGCGAGAGTATAGAAGGATACTGGATTATGTGTGCCCTGAGAGGTAACATTCTTAATCTCCTTACCATGTTTTCAGAGATATTGTCCAAATGCTTACATAAGGATACCGTGCTCAATTCAACGCCTGGGCAGTCTGCTATATAACTTTTTTTTTTTTTTAACTGCCAAAGCCAAAGTGTCGGGTGGTCTATGGATGGATAAGGAGTGAAAGCAGGAAACAGTTGTCACAACTCGCCTGTCAAAATCAATTTACTAGGTAGGTAACAGTCCTGTGTACTGAGTGGGCTCCATACTGGGAGAAGTTTTATTTAATGGTAAAAGCACTTTTGCAAATGTTTAGCCCTTTTATGTTTACATCACACTTCTCAGCCTGGGAGATGCTAGTGCAGTTTAATGCTGCCATACATATGCAGTTTTGAAGGCAGCCATATGTGTTGAGCAGGGTGATACACGAAAGCCTTGCAGCCTTTTGCTTGTGGGGCATATTTTACACCTGAGAAGTTGATGTAGACTTAGGGAAAGGGGGGGGGGGCAAGTGTCATTGGCTTTCTATGTCAGGGCAGATCAAACCAAATGCCATTCCCGAACCTTAAAAATATTTACATGTATTTATTGTTTACTAAATCCAAAGCATGACAGAGATGATGAAATAAAATTAACAATGCCAGATGTCCCCAGTGTTGGAGAAGAAACATAGAAAGGAATTAAAAGTCCTTAAAATGGAAATATTACTGCAGTGGATTCTCATTTGATTGTTAACAAAACGCTTAATTGTGGGTTGCTAAGAGAGCTAGTTTTTGAAGAAAAATGTAAAGATGCTGAAGTAATCATATTTTGTTTATCCCTCAAAGTTTAAATGCTGGAGCGGGTGTTTTGGGAATGAGTATTTTGCTTATAAGGAATTTGAGTGATCTAGGTATGTTTGCATTGATTGTCTCATTCAGTAAATTTGGTAAGAGATGGGAGAATGGTGTTTGTCATCTCTCAAGTTTTGGATTGGTTTTTTTTTGCTTATAGCTCTATTCAAGCAAATCATTAGGTTATATCAATTTCAGAATGCATTTAATTAATTTTATTTTAAATTTTAGTTTTTAGACTCAGTTGTTTGGAAGGTAAAATCCAGTTGCAAACTATGGCTCATCGATTTTCAAAGGAAGAATTAGATGAGCAGTTTGAAGAGTTTCTGAAAGAGGTAAGTTTTAGAGCAAGGTCACATCTCTATTCTCTATTTAAAAAGTGGGGAAAATTGAATATGGAAGAATATGAAATGTAAGATTCAGCTGTGCTTTTATCACATAATTAATGTAGCTGTCTTATGTATGGGTCTTAATTGCTAAGCTTAATTCACCCTACTTTGCTGTATTGAAATCAAGAGAACAGTTTTGTAATTAAATAAATATTTTGTCATTGCTAGGTTCTATATTCAGAAAGAGCCCTTGGTTCTTGATTTTTGTTTCAGTTTTATTGTTGGTGCTACTTAGTACCAGAAGCTTCAAATTGACGTATAATTGAAAATGAGGTAAAAAATCTCTGCCTGTATATAAACGCAAGCTACGTTTTAAAAATTTCTTTCTTTTTCTGTGCAATGCTTACTCTCATGGAATTATATTTAAAAATTCTTGTATAAAATGAGGCATGTTGTAGTGATTAAAAAAATTGAATTAGATTCCTTTAATTCCTCATGGTGCTTCATGATTTTGAGTACTGGCAAAGTCATGCAAGTCTCTGGGTTCTGATTTAAGCTAGGAACTGTCAGACATGATCTAAATGCCCTGACTAGGTATGTTTTTTTTCGATGCGAATAGACCTGTAATTTCAGAACTTGCTCTCTGGTCTATCAGACACACAGTGTGGTAACCCTAAAACATAAATACTGCCTACATAAGGCCTTTACTAGGTTTAAATTCTGTATATAAGCATAACTAGTGATGGCAGAGAATATTTCTGGAGTCTCTGTTAAATGTAATGTATGCTTGAAATTTTTTTGATGTAGAGGCTGTGCTACAATTTAATGACTTGTGAAAAGTAATTTAATTTGATGATGTAACTAAGTTAGCACTCTTGAATCCACTGAAATTATTAATGTTAGTAAAATTAGAAAATTAGTCTCTGCATTTCCTTCAAAAGTTCTTTACTTACTGTTGTTACAAAGGGAGTTGCTCTGGAGGAGAAAAGGGTTTTATTCTTTTATTTGTCATGCACATCTGTCAAAAATCTGCATGTCATTGCTTCTAGTATTTTATTCCTCATTTGACATGCTCTTCTTCTTCCTCAGCTATTGCCCACATTGAGAATGCTCATTTAAAAAAATCCAAATAACTATTAAATTATTTTAAGTGGCATTTGGAATGTCCCAGAAAATATAACTTTAACAATTCATGTCTTAATTGTTTTTATAATTTCAATACAAAACTGTTTTCCATCTGCTAACCCAGTTATTAAAAATATGCACTGTGTTTTTTGCCAGCTAGATACAGACCCAAATAACGATGATGTTATCTACTCTCTGTTATTTTTACACATGCATCTTCTGCTATGTCCTTCTCCTTGCTTTTGTTTTTTATAAAAAGTGTGTGGCCTTTTAATATTAGAAAGATGAGAAACTTGATGTGCTCCATTGCTTGAAATCTCTCTGTAGGTGATGGTTGTGTTGAGAGTGTCACAGCAGGTGGGGAATAGTAAAAACTGTTTCTCGGTAGTTTGGGGAAGACTTAATATTGTTTAAGCAAATATTTCGAAAAGGAAATGGAGCAGGATTTTTCTCTTTTAAATAACTCGTAATGAATCTATTTTTGGGGTGAGGGTGTGTATGTATGTTTGTGATTAAAACATATGAAGTTAAAAGAAAGACTATATGTACAGCTGGATGATGCAGGTCTAATAGGATGATTAAATTAAGTCTTTTGGCATATACACTGAACTTTAAAAGCTATCAGTGGATTTTCTAGACTATTATCATTATACAGAAGGAAACACAAATGTGTAGTAACAATGACTGCATGCAGGATAAATCCTTTAATGATTCCCTCTGCCTGGCTATGCTTATTCCCAACTCCTTGCTGAGACAGCCTGTTGTCATCCATAATTCTTCCCATAATCCTTCCTCCCCAACTGTCCGTGTTCCTGTGGTCCATCCACTCCTCACCATCAGTGTCTTGTGTTGGTGTGCTTCACCTGTTGTCACTTGGATTTCCCTAAAGCGTCATCTGTCATACTGGTTTAGCTCCAGGTTTCAGTGTTTGCTGTGTTGGCTGAGTAGTTCTCTTGGGACATGCAATGTGAGGAAGTCTTTCTAATACACAGTGCTTCAATTAATTGAATTAATTGCCTTTGTTTGATGACCCAAAGCAATGTCGTGAAAAAGCCATTGGCTGCTTCTAGTATTTTCAGTTGGCTTTTGTTCTACTTGATATTCAGGATACTTGAGAAGGAAGACTTTGAAAAGGAAAGGCTATACCATCTTTATTAGAATATCTTTAGAATAGTATCTGGAAGGGAAACACCACAATTAAGCTATGTTTGAGAAACATTTTAAGTTTTTATTAAAATATCAAATATATTAACGTATTATTGTGTAATAAAAGCATATTTTGGTGTAGACTTATTTAATTGAAAAATACTTGTTTCATGAATTAATTAAGACAACTGGTCATGAAAGTCTGAGTGTTTTAGATCCCATTCTGTATTACCTATCTTTTTTAAGTTCCTTCACATGCAAAGGAGGTGGTAAGCTGATGATGTGCCATGTTCCAGTTCTTAAAACTGTCTCTTTTGGCTTTTGTTTATGTTGAGATTAAACAGCTGGCATTTTTTGTGTGTCTATGTGTGCCTGTGTTCCTGAAAGGCTAAGAGGCTGTCTTATAGGGGAAGGAAGAGAAGAAATTGGTGCCACTTATTGGTGCTGAGAAGTCATTACGAGTCCAAAAAGTTGATTGATAGATTGATCGATTGATTTACCTTTTTTTCAAAGGACGGGAAAAAAATCTGGAAGTTTTGCTGTTGATACAACTGACGTGTTGGGAAAAGTGCACCGGTGTTTTTGTGTCAGCATTTCTTTCCCAGCTGCTGCAGCTTTACTGTCTGCAGTTGACAAGATGGCTGGACACAGAAAGTTTCCAGAACTTGAGCACAACCTGTGGGAGTTGCGGTTTCTTCAGTTACAATCCACCAAGGAGTATGAGCTTCACTGAAGTTCTGCTTGCAGGGCAGAGGATACTGTTAGTTGTAAAAGAAACAGCAAGTGATAACAGAGCTTGCATCAAGCACCTGTCAGTGCTTCCAGCTAGCAGGAGGCAGTCTGACCTTTGGGGACAATGGCACTAGTACTTGTGTTGTGACTAGTGTCAGGAAGTTATTATTTATGGGATATTTATTAGGAATCTAAAGCTATTTTGTTCATGTCACTGAGCCAATTTAAAGAAATTGCAATAATACATGCTGTTGTCTAGCAGTCTCATAATTTATTAAAATCGTGTTTTATTAAAGTGCAAGGCTGAGAGCACTTTCTTTCTGAGATGTGTGACAGGCATTTAGTTTTCTCAAATGAAACTGTAAGCTCTAAAGATGTTCTTGATCAGAGATATTAATAAGAATATTTTATTACAATTATTTTTTTCTTAAATTATAGTTTTATATAATTGGCATTTGATTTTTTCTTAAGCCCAGAGAAGTTGAAGCATTAGTCTTATAGTAAGGGTAGGCTTTTTGGCAGTGTTTTTAAAGTGATAGGAGGCAGTGGATTGCAGAGGCTTGTTTTAATAAAACATACCCTTGTGTTATACATGTTAAGTATCCACAGTCCTGTTGCTTCTAATACTCAGTTTATACCATCACATTTTCATATTTGTGACTATTACAAAAGTGAAGCTTTTGAAATTTTCCCATGTGATGCATTTCATACGTGAATTTTTTGTTTCTTACCATTTATAGCTTTTGCTAACTCTGTGCACTGTGTTCTTTAAGACACTTTAGGACAATTGGTTTTAGCAGTGGTAGCTAAAAATTAGGATTAAAAGTATTCCATTCCCCTTAACCCCAGTTTGTTGCACAAAGAATATGTAGCACATAAGGTTGCAGTGCACTAGTTTAATATTTCCTTGTTCAGTGTGTGGATAGCTAATTGTGGCTCTGAGCCTGCTGTAGGCCACACAGAGTTTTATTAAAGGAAAAGAGCGGAAGCTAGGTGTCTTTTCCTTCCTTTTCAGTAACTTAAATTCATATGGTGTCCATACTCATAGATTTTTTTTTCCATTGATTTAAGCCATCAGTCAAAATCAGCATGAATGACTAACACATATGAAAGTTTAATACACAGTTGAGTAGGAATGGCTCTGGCATTTCAATTATATTCCATGAATACAAAGTATAAAATTAATTTCTGAAATCCGATTTGCTGGCAGCTAGAATGTTGCTAGTACACATTTATTTTTAGAAGGCTAATAATAATGTTCATGTACAAAGCAAAGACAAGGCAAAATTGTTTCTGCTTTACTTCATTATCTTCAGGGATGTAGTCAGAGTTTTGCTTCTTACATGTCTTAACTAACTGAAAAATAGCTGATTACGCTGTTCATTTGAACATACATTCTCTGAAGCAGTCAACTTTTAATATATCCAAATTCTGGCAGTGGGATTATTAAAATATGCAGTATTATGCCACATGAATATAGTTATTGTTTCTTAATCAATTTTTTCATGCATATACAAAAAAGACAAAGAGTAGGGAGTAATGAGAGGCATCTGGACTCAGAAGTCTAGAACTGAGTGGCTGAAACAATGTAAAAATGTGAAAGCTCTCTTTAATCTTGTATGCAATTGATTCAGTCTCTTTCAGATGATTCACTTGGAAATTCAAAGAAAAAGTCCAGCATTCTTGAGAAATTGGGACAGCCGAGGAAAAAAGAAAAGAAGAAAAAAGATTCAGTGCCCTGGTGGTTATCTGAGGAAGATTTGGACGATGGTGGTAAATTTGCAGTTTTGCAATGTTTTGGCCACAGGGGGTCAGGCTAGTTCTTTCTCATACTGTGTGTTAGGCCTGGTTTCAGATTAAGCTGACGCCACTCAAGTGTTTTAGAGTGTTACAGGGCAAGTTTGTAAAACATAAAAGTCTAATAGAATTATATTTTTTTAAATGGTTCATATTCAAGCTGTATGCACGCTTTCTGCTGGTTTTTTTCTGTAGCTTTGGAGTTAATCAAATTTGTGAAGAATAAGCACACTATAAATAGTAAAATAATTAGAAAATATAACTTACAAATTCTGCAGAAATATTGGTATATGTGTTTTGTAGCCAACCTGTTCTTTATACTGACTTTTTATAGCTTTCTGTTTTCAAAACTGTAGTGAAAAAAGACCAATTTGTATAAACTTATGCTAGCTGCAACATTTGTAATAGGTTGGAAAAGCACAGAAAAACTTTTCAACACCAGCTGAATCCAAGATGTGTGTCTTCAGTATTCTCAACATTTCCCTTGCCAAGAACCGTGGCTCAAGGTGAAGTGGGTTGTGCTGCCATGATTGCTGGTTCAGTATTGGCACGGTCACATAGTTCTGGAAGAAAATATATAATTGTTTCCATGCTTTCCACCTCTGTTTTTTTGATTTCTGCGTTGTCTTCTTGTTGGGTAGTAAAGCCTATGATTAGTGAATTTCCACAGGGTGATTGCCTCTTCTTCTTGTAGTAACTAGTGGTTTCTTAATTTTTATGATTCTTATTAATTGCAAGTGGACATTAACAGAAAGTTACAAAAATCAGTTTTTCATCTGACAGAGTTAAAATACTGCTAGTAGTTTCAGATTTTAAGACTAGCTGTATCCTGTCAGTATTGTCTTAGTGAGGAGCCAAATTTTAGTCAGCAGTTGTGCCATTTAGGCTTGACCTTAATAGGTGGTAGCTGGACCTCTTATCTGTCTCTGGCCTTTTAAGATGTTACTGTAGAACTCAGATGGATATGAGAAGGTTCTTATCAGGTAGTTATGAGATATGGTGATTTCCTTACAGCTTTTTAAATAATGTAAGGATAGAGTGTTCTTGCTGGGCAATGCGAGAATTAAGAGGTTAGCATGACCTCGTTTTTCTACATACTATCAAAAGAAAATTTTCTGGTGACTTTAGAAGTTCAGCATGTTTCCATGGTTTTTCATAGATGCTTGAAGCAACCCAACTTTGGTACTTCTCAAGGTACAAAACACACTGGAGTAGGTTCTTAAAGGGTAGGGTGATTACAAGTTTGAGAGAACAGTGCTTGTGTGGATTCCGTGAAAATTCAAAACAGGGTCACAAGAAACAATGTGATTATATTAAGTTGTTCCATCCAAACGATTTCCACCACTGTCATTTTTAAAATCAAGAATATCTTATCAGCTATGCAGGTTAACTAGAGGTAAAGCTATTAGAACTGAAACAAACTTGATCTACAATTTACTGATGTATGAAATATCTGATAAACTTTTTGAGGTTTCTCTTAAGAAAAGTTTCTCATTTAAAAGAAAAACATTCAGAAGGTGAGCCTACCCGGTTTTGCCAGTATGGAATCGATTTACATGCAAAAGAAGCTAGACTACTCATACTGTTGATTTTGAGGGGCTGGATTTTTTTTTTTTTTTGGAGGGAGTTGAAAGTCGTCTGTGTGTAATGCATTTGGACTCCAAGAACCAACATCTTGGCAGTTGGACATAACAAAACTGAGAATATAGGAGTGTACGCCAAATGTGCCAGATCTTGCACAGAATTCCTCTTTGAGCAGCATTTTTGCCAGGCAGATTATTAGTTTTATTTCATTTACTCCTCTGTCACCACTCTGCATAGAACACCATGCTCATGGAGCATATGCAGAAAGCCATATCCCGCCTAGCACTTTAATATTGCCAAGCAGAGAGGCCTTTAATTCCTGCTAGAGGACTTTCCATTTTCTGTCTCGGCAAAAAGAGGGTAACTCCACGGCATGAAGTGGTTGTGTCATCCCATGAGGAAAGGGCTCTATTTGTCACACTGGACACTCGCGAGGTAGCAGTTGCAGAATGTGTACTATGATGAATGCCTTTCTGCAAGGTAGGGTTTAATTGTAAGGCAATTAACCTAGAGTCAAAAGAGAGCCATTTGCAGAGGCCAGCTTGGCCACCTTTGGGATAAATTTGAGTTTTTGCCTGCAGTTTTGTATGGCTATAACTGAGAATTATGAATTTCACACATAAAGGAGCATTTATGCATTTTTTGTACACACCACAAACTATGCTATCATTTTAGTTTGTGTAGATGTACTGTTTTAAAATGACAGGTTGGGTGACTGTTAGGAATTCAGTGTGGATAGGCTTCCAGAACTGCTCATATTTTCCTCTGTGTATCTCTCTGTTTGTCTTACGTGCTTCCAAGTACTTTGTCAAATACCATTTCGCCATGTCTGATTTTCTTCAGCATGTGTATATTGTGTATTGTGTTGCTCAGACCTCCTAAAGTGGATGATGGCACAGCAGCATTGCAATGTAAGTTACTGCACTGGATGACTGAGAAGATGATGATTTAGACTTGTAGTTCTTTGTAAGGTTGTATGTAAATGTCCCTAAAATAGCAAAGTAATTTCCCCATGGGAGAAAATAATAACACTGCTGTGATGCTAACAAACATGAAAATAAGCTGAATTTAATTTCTGGAAAGTGTAATGTCAGCATGCTTCAAAATTTGGGAGATCCTTGTGTGTCCTTCACGTTGAATCTTCACATTGGTTGCAGATAGGACATAATAAATAGACCATCAGCTAATAGAATTAGTATTTTTTAGGTTGTTTTAGCTTCATGAATCAAACTTACATAAATGCATAAATCTTACCTTCACCCACAGTGTGGCACTGCATTCATTACAAATACGTGCTCCATATTATAAGTTGATATCTTTGGGTGTGAGTGTATAGAGATAATGTTATCTGAAGAAAGCCTGGATGATTAGCTTGTGTAATACACCAAGCTGATATGTTGCTTGCAGTTTGAGGTTTTGATTTTGAGTTTCTTCATTATCTATATCGTACTTTCTCGAAAGACAAAGAGAAGAAGATTAAATGTGTGCTCTACGCTTCTGTGTTGTCTTGTTCTTTTTTTTTTTCCCAAGGCATCTTGTTACAGAAGTGCCAGGAAATAGGTAGAGAGTTAAACTAATAGCCTGTTTGGCTGAGAAGTATAAATTACATTTTAAAATAACTCCACTAGTTATTCTAGGCACGTTTAAACTGTTTGTTCTTCAGCTTTAAACTGAAATGTGCAAATTATGATTCAAGACACTGCCTTCCGTATTGGACAGGTTAGAGGCCTAGGTAATGCCCTTTCTACTTGCTTTTGTCATTTAAATGATAAAATGAAATTGGATGCTAAGAATTCCTGTCCTGTCTTGCTTGCATGTCTCTTCCTGCTGTTTGTCTTTTCAAGATTTTCAAATAAAATTTGTTAAAGTGAGAAAAGAGAAGAAGCTGACAGAAAGCCTTGCCGAAGTAGTGGAAAATACTGAACAAAAGAGTCCCCGTTCAGATTCCCAGTCTGGTATTTGATTAAATATGTTTTGATATATTTATTCAGTATCAACCTTGTATTACTTGTGTGTTTCCTATAGAAAATCCTTAGCAAATTGTCCATCTGACCAAGCTGCCGCATACTTTTTATGTCATTTTCAGAAGAAACTAATAACTGTGTGAACTTCTGCTCAATTGTTGTAGCATCATATATCACTACATATAGTGATGTAGTAGGACAGACAGTATTCAATGTCAGCCTGGGGAAAGGGGAGAATAACTCTGAAAATCTGAACAAGCTCTCACCTGTAGTAAGCACCTGTTTAGTAAATAGGAAGTCTCTTACACTTCCTGCGTTTCATACTCAAGAAATATTAATATTCATTGTTCTACTTGTTTGATTTCAAAGACAGCAGTCAGATAAGCATTTTACTTATTTACTATTGATGTGGTTCTTTTCCCTTTGATGACCACTATGCTGCTTTGTGCATGCTGCCCCTGCAATTGAAACAGCAGTCAATATAAATGAAAAACTTAAATTGTTTAATATGCAGGATTATTTTAGTCAGTGTAACTTTAGATTCAGCCTTTTATGTGAAATCACTTTTTATGTTATCTGAACAGAAACTCAGTGAGTAAGTAGGAATTATAAGCATTGATCCATGAAATACTTCTGTATAAAAGACAATTAACTTGTACTGATTTAAGCGTGGCATTGGCGTTAAATTCAAGTAATGCTTTAGAGAGCCATGGCGATGAAATATTTGGCACTTGGTCTTTGGATCATGTTGGTGATCTAGTTTGTAGCCTGTAGAACATCTCCCTGTGTTAGTTTTGTAGACTGTATATGCAGGTCTAGAAAATGTATGTGTATGTATATGTTTTCATAAGCCTCATTTGCATAGAATGGCTGTAAAGCATCTCGGTCTGGAAGGTAAACACTAAAAATTAATTTATTTCTCAAATTAGGATTAATGTTTGAAATATGAGCAATAGGAGGACCTTGGTAGTTATTGCAAATTACTGTTTTAAAAGGTATCAGGTGTTTGCATTATTTACAATGGAAGGTATGCTGTCAACACTTCCAGTTTCCCAGTAAATGTGGGAGAATATAGACGTAGAGAAGTAATGCCTTGCTAGTGAACTTACACATCGGTTGAGGGAATAAAGGACTTACGCATTGTATCAGGATGGATTTCATACCATTTCTCTCCTTGCTGCACCAGCTTCCTTTAGCTATCCTGGATGTTTGAGCTGTGTTAACTTCTGGTCACATATCCCTATCCTCCTGTTCTAAATAGCAGAAGTATGTGGCTTGATGTCCTAGACTACTCTCTCTTGTGTCAAGGGAAACTCAAAAGACCCATAACTAAAAGTTTTATCTGAATTATTCAATTTTGAAACCTCTTCCACCGTGACAATTTAAACATGGCAAAATCTAACACAGACCATCTGGCTAGCCTAAGGTATATAAAGGCTGTAGTGTAGCTGTCATGTAGGAGTCCAGAGGAGGCCACTAAGGTGGTTAGAGGGGTGGAGCACCTCTTGTATGAGGGAAGGCTGAGGGAATTGGGTTTGTTAAGCCTAGAAAAGAGAAGACTGCAGGGTGACGTAACTGTGCCCTTGCAGTACATGAAGGGAGCCTGCAAGAAAGATGGAGAGAGACTTTTTACAAGAGCGTGTAGTGACAGGACAAGGGGGAATGGTATCACACTAAAAGGGAGCAGGTTTAGATTAGGTATTAGGAGGAAGTTCTTGGCTGTGGGGGTGGTAAGGCACTGAACGGGTTGCTCAGAGGAGTTGTAGATGCCCCATTCCTGGAAGTGTTCAGGGCCAGGTTGGATGTGGCTCTGAGCAATCTGGTCTGGTGAAAGGTGTCCGTGCCCATGGCAGGGATGTTGGAACTGGATGATCTTTAGGGTCCCTTCCAACCCAAACCATTCCGTGATTCTTTGATCATGAGAGCACAGTTTTCAGCGTGGGTGCTGTTATCTAAAACTTAATGCTGCTAATGTGAATGGAAGGCGTTTGTTGTATTTGCTGCTGAGCAAGTCCCCACAAGGGTTTGAGCAAACAAATGCAGTTCTTATACCTGACAATGATAAAGGCAGTAGTATTTTATACTTACGTGCCTATGGTTTCCCACTTTTCTTTGAACCAGTCTAGATGCTTTCTTTCAAACCTCGTAGTAAAAACCTTTTACTGTTGGAGTAGTTTTACTAGTTTTCTTTTTTTCTGGGTCATTTTTTGAGCTCGTAGAACAGTGTATTTGAATGCAAAGTATACATGGATCAAGAAGGAATTTATCCTTTTTAAAAATAAAAAGAAAGATGGAGAAGAGTAATTATATTTTCAGAAGTTATAAGTGTTAATTTTAGGTTTTACTTACAGGTGGAAAATTAGAGGTAATTCAATATACAAGAAACTGAACTGTATTACTTTTTCAGAAGTGTCAGTTTGAAGTCTCACGTCTCATTCTTCTCTTTATTCCCTGTCCAATATGCGTTAAAATTTATAAATGTTTATGTACACTTAGAAGTAGTTCCCTCTAAATCTTCCAGTGCATCTCGCAGCAAGGCTTTGTCTAAATCCAAAATGTTGGAAAAATTTCATAAGGACAAGAAAGATTCATACTTAAACAAAGAAGAAGGAGCCCTCGCTTCTGACAGTCCAGACAATTCTGAGGGTAACAAATTTACTGTATTTTATATGATATTAAAAAGGTGAAATTACTCAATTCTGACAGTCTTGGTCAGATTAGAAAAAAAGAAGTTTCTTTTTGAAGTAGACGTTTGTCATTGTCAGTGTGAGTCCTTTGTATTTATGTTTTTGAATGTTTCTCTGCAAGTGCGGTAGTTGGAAATATTCTTCAAAGTGAAACTCGGGTTCTTATTGTAATTAATTTCAGTGTGTGGGCTTTAAAAAAGAATACTGTGTATCATTAGCTGTACAAAATGTTGCATGTAAACATACAGGTAGCGAAATTTTTGGCGTTCAAGATAACTCTTTAAGAAGCTTTTAAGAGAAGTAACAAATATCCACCCTCCAAAAACAAATGACTCTTGCTAGCCTCACAGAAATTAGTGGGATTGTTCAAACAGCCAAAAACAGAATGAAAAGACTCTTAAATACATATGCATTGATATTTTCTCCGAGTTTGATGGGTTTCTCGGAGTTCAGATTGTGTAGGGCAAGAGAAAACAAATATTCTTGCCTTCACTAGCAATGGTGCATGTGTCTGGGTGTTGAGAGTGGCTAAATTGCAGAGTTTAATGGCTGCAGAAACAGTATTCAATTTTCAGATTATTCTGGAAGGTGCTTTTTTAAAAAAACTCTGATTTGACTCAAACTCTGACTGGCAAAATAGTTTAAAATTACTTTAATTAATTAATTTTAATTAATTTAATTTTAATTAATAATTAAAAATTAGCTTACATAAATCCCATGAAGCCTTCAAGATCAATATACATCTGCTGAGAAATTTCACTGGATATGAGATTGTTTAAATAAAAACCACACAGGAAAATGTTTTTCTTTAAAATTTTGTTCTATTAAGCATTCTATTTGTTTGTTTGGGTTTTTTTTCTGATGTATAATTCTTTCTCCTTTCTTGCAAATCTCTACATAGGAGGTCAGTTGCAGTTAGCATTTGGTTCTGCTAATACATTCTCATTCAAAAATAGGGTGTTGGAGGTCTGGTGAGATTATGGCTAATCTAAAGCTCTGCAAAAAACTTGTGACCAAGCTGCAAACAGAATCGTATTTGCTGTCTTGATGACTAGAATAGAGTGCCATCTGAGTAAATTACTTTAAATTACTGCATTTGGCTGCCTGAGAAATGGGCTATTTGTAGTTTTTCATTTCTGTTCAGCACTTTGAACTTTCCATTTTCTACTTTTCAATTTAGCAATATGTATTTATTTAAGCATTAACTTTCTATACATGTGGAGCTTGACCTTTAAACAATATCTCTGACATTTATTTATTGCATGCAAGGCAAGTCAGTCAGAGCTCTGTATTGAGGACAGAGCTGAGGTTCGATGCAGGAATGTGGATTGCCAAGATGTGGAATCTTATGCACTTAGCCTCCCAATAATACATGCAAAGGGACTTTGTCATTAAAATCAAGAAAATAAACATATTCTACTTTTTAATGAGAAGGCTCTTATAATCAGAATGATCGTGCTGAGGGCTGCCCAGTAGGGAGGGAAAAGGTGTTGAGACTCCTACTTTCCCACTCTCCCTCACCCTAAGTACATTTTCAGTACAAAAGGGAAAGGATTCTCCATTGTCATGATATAGGCAAGTTGGCATTTTTTAAATGGGACTTGTGTGGGCCTGTGGGGAGAACAGAGGAAGATCCCAGAGCTGAAGCACTTGGTCAGCACATGGAAGACTGATTTAGTGTTATTGATGTATGGATCTCCTCCAGTCTCCTGCAGCAGGAAATGAGCTGTTGTCGGTGTCTTCACCCCTTCTGGTGTGTTCAGTACAAGGACACAGCTACAGTCTCAACATCATGTGGCCAGGCAGAACGAAAAATTTTGAGTGTTACCAACTGACAATTCATGTTAGAAAAGACAGACTTAGTTTCTGTTCTCTTCTGTGAGAACTGTTAAGTAATTTCATATGTCATTTGATAAAATGCATAAGCAGCTTTTCTCCTACCCGTTCTCCAACGAGAACTTACTCAGAATCTAAGTGTAAACGTGTGTGTTTTGCAGGCAGAAGGGAGTTTTTGAACTAGGAATGTCCTGCAGTATCTGGCTTTTAGTCTTCCGTAAGGAAGTAGATAAGGCAGCATTCTGCCTGAGAGCCAGCATAAAGTTTTTAAGGTGATGTTGAACTCTCACAATAGTGAAATTACAAGTTGTAGTTGCATAAATATATAGAATGGGAGAACTGGGTGTTCATCAGTGACTTTTAAGAAACGTTGATTACTAGTTTTTTCCTTACAGCCTTTAAGCAAAAAATGAAATGTAGCTGCTAAGACAGTGGATTAGCAAGCTTAAAAAAATCTGTGGTGATCTGAGGTAGTAAATCAAATGAAACGAACTGAGTTTTAAGAAAGAAATGTCAATTTCTGTATAGGGTCTGTGTGTGAGATTGTCTTTCATGAGAATTGTGAAGGTCACTCAGCTTTTACAGTTGTTACATTTGACTTGTGGTGAACTTTAGGTGTATGTGCAAATATGAAGGATAGGAAGATAATGTTTATAATAGCTTAATTAATTAAACAAGATTTACATATAGAATCAGTGGAAATTAGGTGTATGCAACCCATGAGACTACATATCTTTGCAATTGCAATGTGAGATTAAAACTAGTGATTCTGGAAGGAGACTAAAAGACTGATGTGTCATACAAATGGCTTTTAGACAGTAGTCAAGAATATTGCAACTTTTTTCCTAGGAATGCTTGAAGCCAATGGAAACTTTGTCAAGATACAGAACACTTCAGAGCCTATGGGAGAAAGTAATGAAAATATGGATGTGGAAAAGATGCAGCTTCAGAAAAGTAACGGAGGTGCTCTCTCTTTGAGTAGAGACAGCCTGGAAACAAATGGTGAGAGCTGAGAGCTCAACCATTTCATGAAGTTAACTAGATCTGAATAAGTTACTATTGTAAGCAGTTTACCTTAATTCATTTCAAGATGGGATTCTTCACTTCTGTCAGCTGTGTCTCGTGAACTGAAGACTCCTAGTACTAGCTTGTGATGATTTGATACCATTAGTATTTTATGAGTCTGTCTGTAGTTGTTGTTAACTATTATGGCTATTCTGTGTGGACACACAGCACAGACACAGTTTATTCTCTTTTTTGAAATTTAGATTCAGTTTTAGCTTCTGGGCCCAATCAAAATATCATGGGAGTCGGATTGGATACCTTGGAAGAACAAGAAGAAAAGGAGATCTTCTTTGCCAAACTTGAACGAGAAGCTTCCTCTACTATTGATTATTCAAGATTAAATAAAGAGCTGGATTCCCATGATTCTGTCATACTAGCACCATTTGTACGGTAATTTAGAGGGAAGAAAAGTTGTGGGCTGTATTTGTGGGCACATGTGGCTTGGGTATGGCCAACGAGACTTTTTTGGATGGTATCCTATGTATGATTTCAATCAGTTTTTTGTTTGTTTATTGTGGCTTGGCTTTTTCTTGAAGACAAGGACAGAAATGAGCTTAATAAATTAAAGTGAGAGCATGATTTAGTCATGAGTGGATGTAGCTTCACAGTCTTGTGCATAACTCAATAGTAATAAGTCAGTTTAACATTCTTAATTGTAAAGAGTAACTAAATGAAAAGGTAACAACAAGGAAATAGATCAGGAAAGATTCTGTGTCCCTTTAGACGTGATATTAAAAATGAATCTAGAGGAAAGATACTTAATCTTCATAGACTAGGGCAACCCGTTTATAATCAATTATGTGAAAATAAGTTCAAACATCTGTTAGAGAAATGGATGAAGGGGAAGTTCAGGCTGCTGTTGCTGAAAATGCTGAGTTCAAAGGCAACTTCTGATATGAAAACAGTTGGAGGGGCAGAATTCTGGAGGGCTTTAGATAAGGACAAAACTTTAATTTTATGGGAAAAGGGGAGAGAAAGGAGGGTGGGTGGTTTTTTAATTTATTTTGTTAATCCAAAATGAGAGGGTCAGAACAGGAGGCAAACCTTGATAAAAGTATTTTTTGAGAAGTTAATGTAGATGTTGAATAGAATGCAGAAAGGAAGTGTTTTTAAGCGTTAGATTGAGAATTTTAGCTGGGAAATACTTTATTTTAATAACTGCTGACACTTTTCCACTTTTCTTACCTTTGATTTGATTTGTTGGACAAATTCAGATTTTTTTTTTATTACTAATTGTAAGAAGTATCAGAGCATAGTGTTCGAAGAAAAAAAGTGTATTTATTTGCTGTCCAAAAAGAGAGTAGAATTTTCATTTTATTTCTCAGAAATGAAAACTCTGAAAAAGAAGAAGAAGAACCTGCACGTGAAGAGAAATCTGGTAATACAATCTTTTCTCTTACCTGTAGTTCTTACATCGACCTTTTAGGTTGTCTTTGCATTATGACTGTGCAGCTGTTATTCATACAGTGGGGTTAAGGGGTTTACTTTTGCTTCTGTGCTTTTTCTTAAGTGGATTTTTAATCTATTGTAAACTAAAAGACAAAAAAAAGAAAAGGAAGAAAAAAGCAGTAAAAACCCTCTATCAATCATAAATGAAAAAAGAACCTCTGATGTTGAAATTTGATTTGATACTTGATTTACTCCAGTGTCTTAACTGTCATCTGTATTTTTGTGCCGTCTTCTCATGCCTGAGTTTAATCTCTGCAAGCTGCAGTATTACTCTTACCTGATTTCCTCCCTCAATTTCCATGCTACGTTTCTTGCTTATTTGTCTTTCACTTGGCATGTCTCTTTTATTTCATGCTTCATTGCTGGCATATGATAGAGTGTATTCCTGTAATTTAATGGACTGTATTTGCAAACTTATATATTTAGCTGAACTTTTGAGAAGTCCTGTTGTCAGGCTTGAATTTCCCAAGCATAAGGAGGATGTATTTGTAAACTGTAAACACAGAAAGAACACATTATGAACCAGTGTTTTGCAAGGGTTCTAGGTTTAAGTGTTACAGATAATGCAGACCCTGGAGCCTGCAACCACAGGAGCTGAGTGGGAGAGATAGAGCAAAAGAGAACTGAAACTTGTGGAAGGATCTAGGTAACTGGAGGAAAAGCCTTTGGCTTGCTTGTAAAGTTCATTCTCTGGCACACTTGTTTTTAAATAATGCTTACTCTTGAGAGTGGCTTTTGGCCTGTGAAAGCAGGTCATAAGAAGGCAAATTACAGTTTCTGAGCCTCAATATTGCTGGAGTTTTCAAAGTGAATGTACAGAGTACTTTTTCTACCAGGTAGGAATTGCATCATTTCACCCCTAATTGAGAGAAAGTAATTGAATAAAAGGGGTCAGTTCAAGTACACCTCAAGGAGACAAAGCATATCTGGTCACAAGGCAAGCTTCCTTTGAATTTAGAGATACTATGTGTGACTTTCAATGTAGATTCAGTACCACACTCCCTTTTGGAACCTTTCTGTTGCCTTTATAAAAGGAGTAATACTAGCAGTAGCTGTTCTTAGACGAGGCATTGGAGAAAAGGAAATAGCTGTCTCTTACTGCTTTATCTTCCTTGAGTATTCATTCTATTTGATGTTTATTTTACTCTTCTAGGTAGCTACAGTGAAGATTTTGAAGAAGAAACAGATACTAATACTGCCCTTAAAACTGAGGGAGATCAGGTGAATCAAAACATCGTGTCAGAAGTTGATTTAAGTCCTCAAGAACAGGTATAGCTTGCTAAACGTTTCTGTTACTTGCAGGAATTTTAAAAGCTATGCAATATGTGACTGTAAATATAGTAAACCTTTGTGTGATACATACTGTCTGAAAGAATATAGTGGCCCTCAGACCATATCTTTCTATCAGAATATGCACTTTCATGTGATGGATTACAGAAAGGGTTAAATTCTTCACAGAGTTTCCTGCTTACTCCTCCTCTGAGTTAAGAAATGAGGATGGAAGTGCACAAATGATGAGCTGGGGTGGAGACAGCCTTGGACTGGGTAGTGATTAATCTCTCAGAGCTATTGAGGTGCAAGTGACACAGACTGCTGGAAGTAATTCTGTGCAGAGAAGCGCTTTGGACAGAGGACCCAAAAATCTTCACTGTATGAGCTGTGGGGGCACTGCTGTCCCCTGACTTAGTCAGGTCTTTTGATGTGTAGCACATGTGGTTGGAGCACGTAGGTGCATCCCTGGAGCACACATTCAGATTTGGGTTTTTTTCAGAAGTCTATAGAGCACCATGTATTCGTTTTCACTAGGTAAACTCATTTGTTTTCTAGTTCTTTTTAAATAAATTTATTTGAGTGCTATTTCTAATAAATGTTTCAAAAGAAAAGTTAGAATGGAACTGTAATAAAGTGCTTACTGCTACTTAATTTTCATTTCTCAAATTACAATAAAAGGAAACCAGGGAGGTGCAAAAATGCTCCTCTATGCAGAGGAGCATTTAATTCCTGTTCACTTGTAAGAGGGTTTTTAGAGTACACAATATTGAGAATTTATGGCTCAACCCTCCCCAAGGAGATTTTTAAAGAAGTCCATATTCCTGGAGAATGAATAACTGCTTAGTTATACCTAAAAACTGTTTTTAGGTATTGGACCAACTTCTAAAGTTCGTCCAATTTTTTTTGCCCTGATACTCAAAATATTTTTTTTATTTTTGTTAGGAAGAAGCAAACACTGGCATGCTGGCTAAAGGTAAAATATAAACGTTGATCAGTGGAAGAAGACTAAATGTAGCTTTTTGAAACTTGCTTGCTTGATTTTTACTATTTTGATATTTTTCACCCGATTTTATCGTGTTCTACTGAAAATATGTTGGATTGAAATAGTGAAAAATAATCTACATATTAACACTTCAAGGTGATCATCAATGTATTTTTGTATTAATTACACCTACTCAGAACTCAGATTTGTAATCAGAGTTCATTGGTTTACCATTAATGGCATTAAAATAATTTATATAGTGTTTTTTGTGTGCTTAAGACAAACTAAGCTGTGGTATACTTCTAATTCCAGTGTGACAAAGTATGAATAAGAGAATTGTGTTTTCTTTAACATTTATCTTCTTAGTTGTATTGCTTGATTCACAAGATTCTACTGTAGAACTTCAGAAGGCCATTGAAACATCGGATGTAGCTCCAGGTGAACATGATCAGCCTGAAGAAGTCAGTGCAGTTGAAATCAATGAAGCAGGTAAGGGGTGCTTTAAAAAAAGAAAATATCAAGAAAAACCCCACCGCACAACAAAACTCAAAACCTAAAATCTTACTTTATTAGAATAGGTGACTCCAGTGCCTTCACTTGTTCTTAGATTATTGGGGAAGATTAAATCCTTGGCTTTTACCAACAAATCTTGAGAGCAGGAGGAAATATTTCAGGAAAAAGTGATGTTTCTACTAAAAAGACACTTTTTTACACTTAGTTATTGCAAAGTAGCTTTTGATGCTGCAATTTCATGTTTAAATACCATCTCCTTTGGTTATTGTTGATATCTAAAATTCTTTGACAGCACTGAACTGAATTATTAAATACATTCTCTTATCAAACTCTGCACAACAGTACAGGTCACTTATATACAGATTATGACTGTGATGGCACCTGTTCAAATAGTCATATAACATATACTGTTAATTTTAGTACTGTTAAAATACTGAGGTGAGGGAGGATGGAGGAGAGGAATGCTAATCCCAAATGCTAACTGCAGATGAGACAATTTAGTAGACACTAATTAACTTGGGAAGTGTTTCTTTTTATCGGAAAAACGAGATTTTAAATTATTTTTTTAATGTAACTGAAATCACTGTTTTCCTCACATTATAGACCAAACTAATAACTGAAACACAGGCTCCAGTGGGATGTTTCCCAAAACAGAAAATCTGGAGTGTCTCTTACAAGCCTGTATTTTTCCCAGGTACTTCCTATGGACAAACCACCAGTGACATGGAAGCGCTACACCAGGCGTATCATCACATTGATCAGTCTTTGGGGAACACTGACGAGCAGAAACTGCACAATTCTGCAGTGGCAGTCTCAGAAGGCTTAGGGCAGAGCATTTCACAAAATAATGACATCTATGCAAAAAACATGTCAACTGTTGATTCAGGTAAATAGCTCAAAGGAAGGCATGTGTTAATATTTTACAAGCTTGTAAAACGAGTGAGCTAATAATATCTATAATACTCCATTCATGAAACATTTTTAAATGTTGTCCTTGTAACAAATACTTTTTCTAGGTTGTTTTTTAATTCATTTTATATTTATTTCTCATTATTTAGATTTACCTACTGTGGAAGAATTGATGAAAGCAATTAAAGGACATACATGTAATATCGGAAATTTTGATATGGACCCTGAAAGGTATTTATTTCAAGATGCATTTTAAGAATTGTAGTAACTTAAATCTGCTAACCATTTGTGAAAAATACCTTACTAAATAATTCATCTGTCTCTTTCCCTAATTAAATACTGAAATTTTGTTATATCCTGCACTGGCATTATGGCGTTTGCAGTGAACTGTTAAATGAATTATACAGTGTCAATAGGTTTAGCCCAGGGATTCCCATACGTTGAGTAATAAGCAGCAATGTTTGTCAAATCATTTGGCGGAGTGTTCCTCATTCTCACAGATAGGATCTCTGCTGCCTTAGTCTTCTGTTGTTTCCCCTTCTCCATACATGGATTTCAGCCCACATCCTATCCGAGCTCTCCAAACTCCGTAATTTTAAATTCAAATCCTCTTAAAAATCAAAGCCTACTGTTGTGATTCTTACTAACCCGTGCTCCTTACCTCCTAGTTTGCTGCAACTGTTCTGTCTAGAGCAGACAGCACAGGCCTTGGAACTGTCAGAAGTACAGGTGATGCTTAGCAGATGAGTTTTGGGAGTTTATCATGTAGCTGCAGCTGGCAGAAATTAGCAGTCATTTTTTTATTTGTGTTAATTGCAGGCTTACAGGTGTTTCTCTTGTAGCCAATTTTGCTACCTCCACAAAAACAGTTGCTGCTGAGAAGCGCCTCTTCTTCCACAGCATGGGAGGGAATCTGTCTTATGGGTCAATGGGTCTTAAAAGAGGCTTAGGGCCTCTTTGAAATTCAGGCAGTCTTTACAGCTGATACCTAAAGAAAAATATGCCCCGCTTTTTCCTGAGTGATAGAAAAGCGAAGGGCAAAAGTCTTATTATATATATAACTTACCTTTTCTTGTAGTGCTATGAAACTGGTAGGCAGCACAGAAAATGACCTCATTAGCCACTCGCCCTTTGAAGACCCCCAGAGTAATACAGCTTGGGAGAAAAACTTAGTTGAAAAGTTTCACAGAGAAGAAAGCATCTTTCTACAGACAAGTGTGAATGATGATAACTTTCAGAGGATGACTGAGAAACAAATTCAGACCAGTGAAGTTCAGCCTGATATACTAAGAGAAAAAATAGGACAAGGCTCTCTACTTTCACAAGGAAGCAAAACTAAAAGAGTAAGTATTACCAACCAGATTTTTGTTACATGGGAATAATTTTTAAAGATATTTTCAGACTGCCTGTCACTTGATTGTGCTCTGATGTTTAGAAATTGAGAGACTGTTGTTCTTTTTCTTGAAATTCTCATGTTGCCATTGCTACCGTTAGAGGTCTCTAAATCCAGTGGACATTGGAACCAATGGGATTCTTCTTGTCCCAGCCCAAAATGTGCGAGGCTGTGCAATGCCATGTCTCCAGCTCAAGATAGTGATGTCTCTGAGCATTGGAGGGACACATGTAAACACACAACAGGCTCAGAACAGGGAACATTTGGAGAGAGAGAACAGTTAGAAATAGAGTTCAGTAAGAATATAGGAGAGACTACAATGGTCAGCGTCCAGCTGAGTCAGGCAAGCGTGCTGACCAGCAACCTGGTCATGTCACCAGCTTTATTAATCTGATTTTTCCCTCTATTTCGCAGACTTGGTTCTTTACCTAGTTTTGTTCTTTCCCTAAAGATCCTGTAAATTTTGCACATTCTTAAAATCATCTCAGACATTCCAGAACAAGATTTACATAATCCCAAATCTTCTCCCTGCACCCCCAAATTCTTTTCTCCTTGCATCCTCTAAATTATCTTCACCCTCCTTTAGGCAATCATCTCTTGTGTGTGCAAGGCATTGTAGGGACAGAGGTTTGGCTGATTTATCCTGGTGGATTGCTCACCAGGGCAAACAGGCTAAACTTTTTCATTTGTTGGTCTTGGGAGTTGTGTGGTTTGGTTTTGATGATCAAGTTTAGCAGGGTTCCTCTGCCAGCCACTGTTCCTTTCTTCATAGCTGGGTTTCTGTACTTACTATGTTTGTTAGCCTTTAGTCATGACCTACCTGGTTTGGTAAGCAAAAGATCCTGTAATGTACAGTACAACTAAAATAGAATTAAAATTTCCCAGAGCAATTGAACAGAGCCAGTACAAAATACTTGCCCTATGTAGTTCTGAAGTAGTACAATTCTGCAAAATTACTTACTGCTAACTTGGTTAAAAATAATGCTTGCCATTACCCTGAGTCTTACAGTTGTGTAATTTTGGTAACTGGTTCTGTTCTTCACTGGTGAAAGCTACCCTCAGTTTACTCTCAGCAGAGCCTAAAACTTGTTTAAAACAAATGTGTTCTGTCACAGGCTCTTCGGTCTTGTTCCTTGAAGAATGAAAGATCAGAATCAATGACAACCAAATCAATGTCATATAAGAATATCAGAAGTCCAGCACCTGTACATAAAAAGAAACCTTCGCATGGTCCTCATGGACTGGTTAGAAGTTCTGGCTATGGGAAACCCAGTTTACTTTCAAAGCAGTCTTTTCCAGTTAGTGAAAAGAAAACACCAAAAGAAACTTTCAAAAAGACCTGTATGAAAGCCAAAAGTCCTGCAGATAGAGCAAAATCTAAAGGTAATTCTAAGTTTTAAGAGTTTTAATTCTGAGTTTAAGAGCCAGAGAGGTTTGCTTTTTATGCTTCACATTAAAAAAACCCCAAATTTAGTAGAGAAATCTAAACTCAAATGCAGTTAAGTACTGATTTTTTTTTCTGTATTAGCATGAAATTTCTGTGAGAGAGACTTTTATATGAATCTTTGTAGTCTTGCTTTATTTCTACTCACATTTACCACCACTATGTTTGAGACTTTGCTATTGTTCACCAGTAGGACTGAAAGAATAAAAAAGCTGGTGTTCAAAAATTAATATCTAGAAGTTGACATTTTTCATTACAGTAAATGCAAAGATTTGCTGACACACTAACTTGTATGTTTGAGGCTGATATTTTGTTCTCGGTTTCTTCTTTTGATCTTTGCTTTCCTAGAGCACAAAAAAAATACTGAAAAGGAGGTCCTATTTTCTGTTCATGTCTCTTGGAAACACTATGGAAAGGAGAATACCAATGTAATCCTGTGAAAACTGGGTTGCAAGTAAAGGACTGAACTTTTATATTTTGGGGTGAAGCCTGAAGAGTTTCATTAGATAATTCAGCTTAGCATCTTTGCAGACAATGTTTGCTGCCTCTGAGGCATGGGAAAGTAACTCTTCAGGTTCCCAGGCTTTAGTGCACTTCTAGCATGCAGTGCTTTTAAAAATCCTGCAGATAGTGTCAGGAAAAGCAGTTTAGGATTATGTTACCTATCTTAGGGAGATGCTTCAGAGGCAGCTGTTAAACTGAAGGACCTCAGTTCCTCAGTGCATTGTTGTGTCTCTCCCTGGGGAAGAGAAGCTTGTACAGCCTGGTGAAGGTGGTAAAGTGAATGACAAGTACTGAGAAAATAAGGCCACTGGCCTCATTCAAACTTACTCTTCCCTCTCTAGCTGTAACCATTCACCATAGCAATTTTAGGTGATTTCAGAAATCAGTCTCACCTGTCTGCATTCTGCAGGGGCCTCCTCTATAGCTAGGAGGAGAATAGCATTGAATCAAACAATTCCCTGGTCATCAGTGCTAAGGGAGCACCTTTCTGGGGAGTGTGTGACACAAAAAAGGCATGAAATTTGGAAAAGAATCATTGTCTGGTGGGGTTTTTTTTTCAGGTATAACATTCCTAAGCAGGAGCAGTTGAAATGGCAGTTGTAGTTGCTATCTGTATTTCAGAAGACTGAGATGTGAACAGCTCCATGTATGTTAGTGACTCTAAGGGGAACTTTCCTGACTTTTTATTCCAGTCAAGTTGTTATTTGATGCAACAAATAAATGTTGCATTTCTTTCTATGCTGTCTGCATAGAAGCAGACACCATAGAAAGAAAATGGACTTTCCAAAGTCCATTTTGAAAATTGCTGTGTCTTATCTTCCCCACAGCTTGAAACACGTTGTGTTTCTGTGTACTTAGATAACTGGCCACTTCTCAAGCCGAGGAGTGAGGTTAACTTTGTTTCATGAAGGATTTATTATCCAGCTACTTGTTTCAGTTCTCTTGGGTTGTGTTTCATCTTGTCATCAGTTCCTTACTGAAAAAAAAAAAAACCTAAACAAACCTTCCAGTTTTTCCATAGTATATCATTGTTCTCAAGTTTCTATATTTAATTCAAAATTTGGGTTGTAAAATACTTTATATGCCTACAGGTTGGATCACATGAATACATATTTTTCTTAAAGGACATAAAATTCTGAATTTAATTTGTTCTATTTTACTTTCTGCCTAAATGAAGAAGCCTTATTTGCTACTAGGATAATAAGATCTGCAACAGATGAACCAACTTTGGAGGGAAGTATTAACAGAGTTTTGTCTGGCCAATCAGTTGTTAGTAATCTTGGACACCAGGCTGTGGATTATAACAGGCAATATCGTCATGTGAGTAATAATCAGTGATGCTCCTAATTATAGTATGTACAACTTGGTTTGCAAGCCTATTTTGTCAAGGCTTTTAACAATTATCACAAGATTGACAAATACTGAAATATTAAATAAAGACTTCCCTCCGGTCAAACACTAGTTTTTGCTTTTAAAGTATGCAGGTATAATCATACTGCTTTTCAGTTGTTTGGATAATGCTATTGTTTTGGTGGTTCTAGATAATTACAGTTGCTTATTACATTCTAAAAATTACTATTTCATTGTAAAAGAAGGTTAAATAGAACTTCTACTTACAACATTCTGCTATGAATGTTTAAACAGTAGTACTGTTCAGGGATTTTTCCTGTTTGTATTGCATTAAATATTTAATAGTATCTTCTGACTTCTCAAAGATGACTGAATTTACAGTACCATAATGGTTTTTCCGTCTCCCTTATCAACTGCATAACGAAGCTATTCATTGAATACCTAAAGCATTACTGCTTTTCTAAAAGTAAGATGAATAATAGAATAATTCTGGTAGCAATACAGTGGCTGTCATATGTGATATATTTGTTTCTTGTTGGGTTTTTTGTCTTGTTTTCCTCATATATATTTTGCAAATGAGAAGGTAGCGCATTAAAATAAATATAGGATGTGTTGCTGTTAAAATGCCAGGGGGTTGTGTTTTGGGTTGTTTTTTCAAGTGGCTTATGTTGTTGCTGGGACCCAGACAAACCAGTTAAATAAAACTGATGAGCAGAGTTCTGGTAAACAATCAGCTTAGAGTAATGTTTCCCTGAATTGTCTTCCGTAGGACATAACATTTTCCCCTATCAAAAGTTGTGATAGAGAGCTGTATTTGTTAAAACGAGTACAAGCAGCAGAGGAGGACCTGAACACAGCTCGGGATTTGATTCAGCAGCTGGCCAGCAAGCTTTCACAAAAAGAGAAGGAGATGGAGGCCAAGGTAGTAGAACTGAAAACACAGCATGAAAAGGAGCTTTCCCGTCTGGGTCAGGAAAACTATGTTCTTCAGAGTAAGGTACTTTATCATCTTGTATCCTGTGCCTATAGAAGAGAAGAAACATTGCTTCTGAAAATTGAATTAATGTTACTTTACATGAGTTGTTGATGAGCAAAAAATCCAAATTTACACAGACACTGCAAATTTATAAATGTGTACCTGCTGTTACATTTATTGCCTGTAAGACATGATTTTTTTTTTTTGCCTGGAGATAAACTATGTTATCCTGAGTTGCCTTTGCTATTTTGAGAGTCCTGCAGCAAGTTTTTTTGCAAAGATTTAATTCACTCTCACAGATACCACTTGCTATAGATAAGTACTATATGTTGAGATATTATTTGTAGTTCTTGGTGCATTTTTCAATGTTGTGCTTTGTCTGTATGAAATATTCCCAGAGTTATTCCACTATACCCTCCTGTCTAGACACATAAGAACAGAAACTTCTGGCTTTTCCCAAATATTTTATACTTTGTTTCTGTTTCATAATGCTTCTGTAAAACTCCAATAAGAGCCACTCATTGGTCTGCTCTCCTACCTTAATGAAGAGATTGGACTGTAGTCTTGTAGAAAATTCCGTATTGCTAACAAAACTTTCCTATTGCTTGTATGTCTTTTTCTGAAAGCTAAGAAATATGGAAGAGATGGCCCAAGAGAAGAGGTGGACGCGCCATGCAGCAACAATTCCTGTAACTGAGGAAAAACTGGCACAAATACAAAAAGAAATTGAAGATCAAGAGGTCATTATTCAGGGTTATCAACAGGTAACACTACACAGCATGTTGAGCTCTGTTTTAGCCAGTTTCAGAAACAAAGTTGTTTAATGGTTACTGCTTTTCTGTTGAAAACAGTTACCTTGTTTTCTAAAAAGTGGATGAAATTTGGGTGTGAAGGGCAAACATATTGCAGGTTTAAAAAGTACTTCACACGTCTAGTTTGGGCTAAGTTTTTCCACAGTTCCATGTAACTGTTCTAAACTGTAAAAATGGGTAACTTGTCTGTTGAGAACTGGGAAAATACTTTATGGTCAATAAAGAACCACAAACTTTTTGCCCAAATGTAGTTGAAAATTACTACTTTTAAGCATCATTAGAAATCTGAAAAATTCTGGGTTTTAAAGTGTTTTTCTCAAGATCTGATTAGCAGATTTCAAGGTAATCTTATTAGCATGCCTGATTTTATTACTTAGTCAAGTGGAGAAATAGATAATTCAAGCTTAATAATCCTTTTGAATACTTGCAGCTGTAAAATCCAGTAGGTAGCTTAACCAGCTTCCAGCTGATGCTCAGCATAATTTCTTGATATAAACACAATGTCTTTCCAATATGGCTGTGAGCATCCCAAACAATGATGATTTGTGCCCCCAGGATTGGAGCCTGGGCAGGCTGAGCTCTGATCTATCAGCACTCACCCATTGAACATGCTTTTAGAATATAGTTGGGATAGCTTTGGAGAGGATCTGGCTTAGCTCCTTCCTGCAGAGTGAGCAGAAACTTGGATGAGATTGTAGATAATTAAAGTAGATATCCGTTTTAGAAGCTCAGTAATGAAATATTTAGTGTTTTCCCCCACTGTTTCAGCAGGGAAACTATGTGATTCATAGAAAATTGTTTTATAACTGTAGAAAACAAATTCATGGACATTCGTTAACTTTGTCTGTCTCAACTTAGGAAAATGAGAGGTTATACAAACAAATGAAAGAGCTACAAATTCAGAACAAAAAAAATGAGGAGCGAATGTTTAAGGAGAATCAGTGCTTAAAGTCTGAATTAATACACTTAAGGTAGGCTCATTTATATATCTGACCCAAAATCTCTGGAATTTTCTGCTGTTTACTGTTTTTTTTATGAAGAACCATTGTAGAGTCTATCAGGTGCATATTTTCTAGTGTTTCTCAGGTTTGTGGTTTTGTTTCTTCTTTTTAGAATTGGTTTGTGTTGATTATGGGCACTTAATTCTTTGTTTTCTTGGTGGTGTTGCAAACCCGTGGGTAGACTAGAGACTTCCACTTGGGAAATATTTCGATGTTCTTATTCATATCAGAATGCATGATACATTATACTGCACTTGTTCTGGTGTTACAGCTCTGCTGGTGTGTGAAGATGTTTTGATGCTGTTGTAAGATACACAGTAGATCAGGGGGCACAAGAGATCCTGCTAGTGAAGAAAACATTCTATTCACTGCACTGTAGGTCCTATGAGATTTGCATCCTGTGCTAGTAATGAGGAAAAACAACCTAGCAATTGTGTGTACTCCTAATCTGGAGATCTTTTCTTTGGAGAGGCCTGTAGATTAGTTCCACTGATGCAGAGTAGATTTTTATTTCCCTCCCTTGTGTAGTCCAGATAAACAAGTTTGTGCGAGGTGAGACTTCGCCTTTCAGTGAATTTTGTTTGCATATAAATGTTGTGCATATTTGCTTCTTTTTTTTGTTTTGAACCTGCATGGATTGACTTTGTGGTACTATTTGGGGGGCAGGGGGCTGCATTTGTTTTTCAGCAGCCACTGTTACTGTGCTGAGTCACCACATTGCATAACTTCTTTTTGCTGCTGCTGTTTAGAGAAAAGATAGAGAAGACTAATAACCAGGCACGAATCATGCAGGATTCTGAACCAGCCAGAAATCAGAGTTTCACAGAATTGATTTCAGAGCTTCGAGCAGCACAGGTAGGTATATACCAAGCCTATAAGATGATAGAGTGGTGCCTTTGCTTGTAGCACAGAAACACAAACAATACTGCTGGAAACACCAGGAGCACACGTGGCCTGATGCACACAGGCCTGATGTGGCCTGTTCAGCAGATCAGGGTGGGAGCTCACTAGCAGGAGCACACCTACATGCACATGCTGGCCCTAGACAATCGGTCTGTTTACTGGCTGCTCCCACAATCTCAGCCCCTCAGCTGACATTTGCTGTACCATTGGATCCCTAGGACCAAGGGGCTCCATCTCTAGAGGTGGCTCTTGCACTGAGACCTTTTGTCCTACTTGGTCTTGAAGTTTGCTAGTGTTCATGTGTAGACAAAAAGAACAGAGACTGCCTGCAAAAAATGGCAAGAAATAGAATGTAGTAAGGTGAACTGTTGGACACATCTGTCCATTTAATCTACAGTCTTAAGTCTCAGAAATAAGTCAAGCCATTTTCTTTACTCTCTCTCAAAAGGCAGAGGTTTTCTACTTCTATGACAGTTAAGTAAAAACTCTGGGGGTTGGGGTTTTTTTTATTTTTAGCTTATGTTTTCCCATGCTCTGCTATAGCAGGGCTTGAGAATAATACCAAAATTAAGAGACCTTATTGTTGCTGTGGTCTGATGAAACTGTTATGATTTGATCTTTGTGTGATGAAAAGGCATGTTCAGGGGTTTTGTGTGATATTATGTGTTTAGTTTTTCATGTTTTACTGTTTTCTCTAAAACCCAGAAAGAAGAAGCTAAATTACAAGAAGAGATAAGACGTCTCAAACAAGATAAGCAAGCTCTTGAGGTAGACTTGGTACAAGCCAAGAAAGAGAGAGATTTAGCAAAAGTCCAGATTGCATCTGCATCAAGTAAAGCACCTTCATTTTGTTGAATAATTTTGCTTGCTTTGCAGTTCAGTAAATAAATATATAACAAAATTTTTTTCCTTATTAAAGTATTACTTAGTGAAATGCATCTAGACCATTTCCAAATATTGTCTAAACTTCTAACAAAAGCATACAGCAAAAGACATGCTGCAGTAGTTTTGGTAGTCTATTAGAAAGTATCTCCCTGTATCCAACCAAACTCTTTGTTGTGGCCTTTTGAGTTTGATTTCTTACCCATCGTACACTGGACATGGAAAACAGATGATTTCAATTATGTGACAACTCTGTTCATAAGAAAAGATTTACTAGGTTACATCTTAGTCTCCTATTTAGATCTTGCCCATTTTTTACCTATAACTTACACCTTGAGACTTTTTCCGGCATTCTTATCAGAGCTTTTTCCAGTTTGAATTAATGAGAGAGGGCTCAAAATCAGACTCTCTCATTTCCTGTGTCAGGCATCACAAATGCTAAGTGCAGTAATATTTACCTCCATGTCTCTTCTCAAAATGCTTGATCCCTAAATGGGAGGAGTGTGATCAATACATTTTTAAACATATGTTCTATGTTGTCATTCATCTTGATGCTGAAGGTCTGTTTACTAGAGCATGATCAAGAATAGATCTCCCTGCGATTCTGTTTAAATGGTTTCTGTGGTGAACTGTAAGCCATTGACTACAGCTGCGTATGAGAGAAATAAAGGGGTTTTAACAAATATTGTTGCTTTTAAAATCCTAATTAGGGTCTGGTTTTAAAACTACTGCAGTAACAGTATTGTCAAAATGGTAAATATATGAAATATGCTGAGGAGGACAGTGTTAACTAATTACTCCTTCAATGCATAATTACTAATAAAACAATTCCAAGAATGTTTTATTCTTGTAGGTGAGAAATCTTATGAATTTAAAGTTATGGAAGAATCATACAAACAGGAAATTACTCATTTAAAAAAAAGACTTCAGTGGTATGCAGAAAATCAAGATCTTCTGGATAAAGATGCAGCCCGTCTTAAAGATGCAAGAGAAGAAATTGAGAAACTAAGACTAGAGGTGATAATATCTAGCTATATTTAAGAAGCTGGAACTGGAAATTGTTTCTTTTTCCAGTGATGAGTGTAATGTAATTCTTTCCTTCATAATAATCCTGTTTTTTTGGTATATTAGATTGGTTCTATTGGACATCTTGGCTATGCTTCTGGGAACGAAAGTAGTATGCTTCCCTAAAACCTTTTAATTTCCTGACCTAAGGGAAAGAAGTATATTTTTACATTAACAACTAGGAACACCCCTTTTATCATTCTCTTTTTCCTCCTTTTTGCTCCATAGTAACTTAGGCAACACTTTTTTTTCTCTTCAGTATCAGTTCTAAATTCTTTCTTAAGAAAGAATCTTTGGTTACTGTAGGAGGGAGGAAAAACCCAAAATAGTCGAAATACAAAGCAAACAAAACTAATACATGAATCTTGAATACTGCTGAGATTCACATTGTCTGCTTGTTAGTACATTGGACTTAAGATTCACAAAAATAAAAAATGTTACAGGTGCTAAAATGTAACTGATCTTGGAATTTTTTCATGGGGTTTTATTAGAGAGATCACAGATGAAAGGAGGTGCTTCTGGAGGAGCAGCCAGGGAAGGAGATCCCTTAAATGCCACCATATCAAACTTTGATCAAGATATCATTGCTGTGAAAGAAAATATTTTTATTGGCATTTTCTCTGGGCTGGACTGGTGGCTAAAAATTCTGCTGCCTAGAGCTGTGACTTCATAGAAATAATCAAATCAGTCAAACTATGCTGGCATAAAAGCATGACTTATGCTAATATTGCCAGTGTGGGAGAGAAATCAAGATAGAAATACTTTTAAATATCCAGGGTGTAATGTCCCTGTACAGAGATCATAGTGGCTGATAAAGGTAGGACATCCAGTTTTAGATTATAGCTTTGGGTCCTCATGGCCAGACTTCACGGGAGTGCAGGAGCATGAGTTATCCAGTTCTTTCCCCTGACTCTGGGACTCAGCTTTTATTTAGGCCCAACATAACGTTGCCTTTTGGCTGTTTCTATATCTCATCACAAAGCATAGCATTGCAAATCACAGACTATTTCCTAAACTCATCCCGAAGTCATGGAATGCACTTTAGTACTTTATATGACAGCTTATTAATCACACATGCATACTGGGAGTATGAGAGAAAGAAACAGTTTTACTGGTATGAAGACAAAAGTGTCCCAGAGCTGAAATACTCTTTTAGATTTCCATATCTAGTTTCAGCTGCTTTGGTGAGTAAGCTGTCATGTGGGTTAAGAACCTGAAGAATCATTCAGTACAGAAATTACCATTACCAGTTTTTAAGTGGCAGAATAATTCCATTATATTGTGTGTTTGCAATGCTTTTGTACTACAGGACAATGTCTCTGAATACATATTTCAGTTTTTCTTCTCCTGAATTGGACAGGTTGAGAAGCTCAGAGCTGAAGCAGGAGATCAGTGTGTGCAACAGAAGAAACGTTTGCGAGACAGAGCAGCAGATGCTAAAAGAATTCAGGATCTTGAGCGACAAGTATGCAGTAAAAGAACTGTCTTTCATTTGACCTTTGTTTCAGATAAACTCTCTTAAAACACCAGTGCTTTCATAAGGTTAAAGCGTAGCATGAAGTTCTGTGATAAAGTAACTTGTGTTATTGAACACTCAAACATAAAAAGCTGCAATTATTTAGTTAGAAAGAGCTCTTCTTGCTACTGTATTCTAACAAGCTAGTATTCCTTTTAAAATCTTTTGTAATAACTGTTTAAGAGTTTTTTCAAAAGGGGCAAGAGGGCAAAAGCCAAAGCTTGCTGTTTTTCTTCTAAGACTCCTGTCCATGTTCAGTGATTCCTTAACAGTATGACAAATCTCAACCAAGTTGATTCAAGATTAGAGGTTTAAATTCTATTGAATTCCTACAAGATTCTTGAAAACTGGGGGAGTGGAAACCTTAAAATCCATGTTTCTACCGAAGAAACATCAAGTGGAAGTGAGCCTTCCTGAATTTTAGGAGATGGCAGCTGCATTAGTTAGGGATGTGAGACTCATGGGCAAGAGCCTTTGCAGAATTCTGATATGAATATCTTATCCATAGATAAGAGAGGGACTTGTTATTAATGTTGCATGCAGTGTTAGTTTTACATTGTTGCAGAGTACAGAATAAAAGGCATATAATCTGTTATTGGGAGAATAATTCCAATATCACTATGCAGTATCTTTAACAGTTGGAAAAGTAAAATGTGAATGCAAATCCAGAAAAAAAGCAAGCATATTCACAGCATTAAGAGCCATACTCAACTGAAATACCGTTTTTTGACTTTCTTAGGACTATTGACATAAGGCAATCTGAAGACCAGAGCAATATTTTGTTTAAGATCATGTGTTAGTCAGTCAGTAAGAGATGATGAGTCTTGCTTTTCTGTAAACAATAACACAAATGGGAAGAATATAAAATAATTCTCAATATATGCATCTATAGTTGTCATTCTTCCACCTTAAGGGAATGAAATTTGTTAACATTCTGTCACGTATTTCTGTTCACTTTTCATTAGAACTTTTTTATTTTTGACCTTTGACTTAATTTTCTTATGAATAGATCAGAGAAATGGAAGGAATTCTGAAAAGAAGGTATCCAAATTCTTTGCCTGCTTTGATTTATGCTGCTGCTGCTGCTGAGAAAACAAATGATCTTTCAGCTAAAACAAACACAGTTGAATTTTTGGAGAGAAGAATAAAGAAATTAGAAACAGAACTTGAAGGTAAAGATGATGAAGCTAAGAAAAGCCTCCGTGCCATGGAACAACAGTTTCAAAAAATAAAGGTAAAAGTTGTGTAGTCCACTTTGCAAGTAACAGTCACAAGGCAACTTGGGTCTAACACAGGATAGTGGTTAAAACTGAAGGTAAAGACCACATTCAAGAGAAAAAAAATACTCAAAGAATTTAGAACCAGAATTTCAGTATCTTCAGCACCTAAGATAAAAATAGCATTGAAATTGCCAGGGTAGTATTGAAACAAGGAGGACAAGTTCTTGAAGCGTAATAACTTAATTCTTACAATTAAGGTAAGTGGTTTTCACCCTGTGGGTCAGAGTAGCTGCTTGTCTAATTCCTTGCTTGTACCAAAGGCTGTGGTTTCAAAGGTCTGCTGACTGAGCATTTCTGCAGGGAACATTGGGAAACACTAAACATGCTGTCCAAAAATTACATGATAGTGAGCCTAAATACTCGGGTTGGGAAGCATGGAAGTCTGGCATTTTACTGAACTGCACAGGTGCTTAATGAGCAAGAAAGGAAAGCATTGGCCAGTTGTTCCACCTTTTCTCCACGTGGATCCCTAATCATACTTTCCTCAAAGGCCATCCAGGCTATTGAGAAGGTTAGGTTTTCCTCAGCTCATTAGGAGGAAAGATTCTGTGTCTCTCTGAATTCATACTACTGTCTTCATACTTAATAAAGAGAAAGATCTGTTCTGTTAAAATTTAAGATGTTTTGAGAAATGTGAAGTACAGTTTTGAGCATGTGACCAGAATGTTTGCCAGCTGACACATAGCAAGTACGTAATGACAAAATTAACATTGGTAGGCTCTGAAGAGAACTGTTACATAAAAACGAAGTATTTTCTTGTCAATATAATTTTTATCCCATAGTTACTGCATCCATTGTGATTAGATTATTTTGTAGTAAATGTTTTGGGCAATTCTGTTAAACAGAATTAATTATTTCACTCACTAATTTTTGAACTGATTGAGTAGTTTGTTAGTAATCCTGGTTTGTATCCTGTCTTCTGAAATCATCTTTCAGACGGGCCATAACTTTAAAGAATAATAGGAAGAGCTAATAATAACAGTACACTTAGGAAACTACTTTTTTGTCCCTGCTTTCTACTCCTCTCCTAGATACAGTATGAGCAAAGACTTGCAGAGCTTGAGCAACTGCTTGCCTACGAATTTATGAATGAAACACCAAAACTGAATGGTGATAAAGCCAGTTCTTCAGAACTTGAACAGGAGCTTCAGAATCTAAAGAAGACCCATCAGATCACTGTTGGAAACCTCGAGACAGAAATTGAAAATCTCAAAAGTCAAAATTCCCAATTAAAACTCAGAAGTAAAAATGATAATAAAGAGTTAGAGTCCACGGACTCTAAGATGAAACAAGGTAACACAAAAGACAGGTTGTTAAAACTAAATGAAGAACTGGTCACCAAAAATAGAGAAATACAAGACCTTACAAAAACGGTAGAGAAACTTCAAAAGGAAAGGATGGTGATGTTGTCTGATAATAATTTGAGAAATAAAACAAACACTAATGGAAGCTCTACAGAGGTCTTGAGAAAAAATACCTCAGCAACAGATAGAAGGAATTCCAACAACACTGAACCCTGTCTAAGCATTTTCAATGGTGACAAAATACACCAACAACATACCTTTTCTGATTCTCGTCTCTCGGAAGTTCTGCAAGAAAATGCACATCTGAAAGAGGAGCTGGAGAGATTGTCTCTAGAAATGAGCCAGCAGCGGGTGAAGTCTCAAGCAGCACTGGCTTATTCTGAAAATAACATACGAAGGTAAATGCTCGACATATTCCTTTAAAAACCTTCTTAAAGTGTTGGCAGCGTAGGATTGAAGTAGCACATTAACATGTCAGCCATGCGTGAAGTTTGCTTATACCTTCATTTGTACTGTTTGTTTTCTGGCTTTGAGAGGGGGTTTTGGGGGGTTTTTTGTTATTTTGGGGGGTTTTTTATGCTGTGTACTGTCACAGTTCTTTCTACAGGCAAACCTGTATTAATGCTTTTATTAATATTACAATTTCTTATGCTTTCAAGTAAAATATATCAGGGTAAATCATCATATCTTAGATGCTTTGTGTTGTATAGCATTGATATTTGGAACATGTACTTTCCTTCAAACCTGGGGTATGCTTTCAGTGGGATTTACATGGCAGACTGTAGAAACTTCACCTAGTATACTTCACCTAGTCTCCCTTATATCCCTTCACAGTCAAAGTAGAAGAAATTGGCATATTTAGATTTCAACACATTCTTTTCTAAAATGGATACCTAAAAGATGATAGCTGCATTATGATTAAAAAGCATGTGTTTTCTCACCATTGTTTTAATAAGAACAGCCAACAAAGATGATGGACTGAATTTTCTGTATCCTGTCTCTAGTTAAATGATACACATATCCAGCATTGTGGGTTTCCCACCCTTGCATCCCTCCAGAGCAGTAGAAGTAATGGGTGGTCCTGTCTTGCAAGGTTGTGTTATGAAATATCAAAGACATGCCGCCTTTAACATTTTTGTTATTTTGTATGTTCAAGTAAGAAGCTGCTGCATTTTTGAAGAACTGTGTGTAGCTGCTTTACTACATCTCACTTTCCTCTTGCTCTGTTCAGGATGCAGGAAGACACAGCAGAACACATTGCATCTCTGAAAGCTTCCCACCAGAGGGAAATCGAGCAGATTGTTTGCCAGCATGCAAAGGAGCATTCTACTTCTAAAGTAGCTGAACTAAAGAACAGAGTTTCAGCACAGGAGGTAAGATACAGTAGATACATTACTTACTTTTAGATATATCTTAAAGTTATTTCTTTCTGTATTACTATAAACTTACTTTCTTTGAAGTAGGACCTGTTGTTTTAAAAACCATCCTCTGCCACAGTATTCACAGTATCCCAGAATGGCTGAGGTCCGAGGGGACCTCTGAAGGTCATCTTGTCCAACTGCTCTGCTCAGGAGGGTCATCCAGGACCATGTCCAGGTGGCTTTTGAGTATCTCCAAGGAGGGCAATTCCACCACTTCTCTGGGCTGTTTTACACATGGTATAAAGGGTAGAAAGAGATATTGTGTTCAGATTATTTAAAAATATTTTAAAATGAGGAAAGTAACTTGAAGATTGAGATTTGTTTTCATCTACTGCATATATACTTGTGTGCTATTTAACAGCCCATGCACACGCACACACACACAGAAACGTGTTGGAGGCAGTGTTGTTAATGCACACATCACTTACATCTGCAGTACTACAACTACAGAATCATAGACTGTTAAGGGGTTGGAATGGACCTCAGAGATTATCTAGTCACAACCCCCCTTGCCATGGAAAGGGACACCTGCTACTAGACCAGGTTGCTCAAGGCCTTATCCAACCTGGCTTTGAGCACTGCCAAGTTTAGGCCGTCCACAACCTTCCTGGGCAGCCTGTTCCAGTGTCTCATTACACTCACAATAAAGAATTTCTTCACCATATCTAGCCTAAACTTCCCCTCTTTTAGTTTGTACCCATTACTCCTTGTGCTATCACTACAGGTCCTGCTGATGAGTCTCTCCCTGGCTTGCCTGTAGGCCCCCTTCAGATACTGGAAGTTTGCTATGAGGTCTCCACACAACCCTCTCTTCTCCAGGCTGAACAGCCCCAACTTTCTCAGTGCTGCTTATATTTTTCTGTACTTCTCCTGCATAGGTTTTCACATGTTGTCATGGGTGTGTATGCTAGTGACAAAATATCTTTAAACTTTTTGTAGATATTAATAAAACATCTTCAAGAACAACTTGGTGAACAAGAGAGACGTCAAGAAGCTCTTCTAGTTTTACAGATAAGAGAGCAGCTTCTACAAAAAGAGGTATATTTAAATTTCAGTGGGGGTACCTTAGTCTGATAAGAGTTTTCATCCTAATTCATGTCAAGCCTCAGATAAGTCTTAGAAACAAAATCTTTGTCAGTTGCTTCTCCATCAGTTATACCTGAGAATGCAAGCTTTTTCTAGTGAGACCAGGAAAACAACACAGAACCGAACGCAGAACTTCAACCTTTTTTGATTTTAATATTTTTATTATTTTTTTTATTTTGTTAGAAATTTGTGACATCTGTATGAGATTTGATCAGCAGGTTAATCCAGGTTTTCATATCCTCTGAGAGTTGTAGTGGGTAGTGGTAAATAGACCACAGGACTTTTTCTTTATTCCTCTTTATTAAGAGAATTTTTTATTATTGTTTTCAAAAGCTTTTATTTTTTCATCCTCCACTGCCATAAAGCTGACTTAGTTACATTCTTGGTTTTCTCCTCTGCTATCTCTGAAACTTAAGGTGTCTTAAGTAGGGAGAGTTAGCTGCAAAAGTTCTGAAATTCAGTTGGTTTTGAGAGAAGTATATAGCTTTTTTTCTAATCTTCTACTTCCATTAATAGCATATAATCGAAAAATTACGCTTATTCTTATGTTTGCTTTTGGGTTAATGTTGTGTCAAATTGCTGTCCATGTGCCAAGCTTTTGTAATCGTTGGCTATGCTTTTGTTGTTCTTGACGTGCTGCCAGTCTTTTGTTACCACCTCCTGTTCAGGAGGAGGATGTAGCCCGTCTCAGCATTGTGCCTATGCTTCATTCACTATCTCCTTGATGTATGAACATCACTAATTTTAACTTAATTTTGATAATACTCTAACTTGCAAGGGTTATTAAAAGCAATTAATCTCGCTAAACTCAGATTTGTCTGGGTATTTATCTTACACATGCAAAATTCCACCTCTGTTGTCACGTATTTGCATAAAACTGGTTGTTTGTAAGGGGAGAAAAAAGATGTCCTATTAAACGAGTTCTGTGTTTGCAGAATAGAGGCTGAGACTTTGGGTTCATATTCTGAATGTAATGATAGATGTTGGCTTTCCTTACAAAGCTTGTTTCATTCCTGTGGTGTCAGTATATGTAATACTTCTTCCTGGAAAAGTGGGGCAAGAGTACAATGAGACAAATTATAGTAATTTGTTTCCTCTATGACTGCTTTATAGATGATTGACAGTGATGGTTTAAGAGAGTGATCATCCAATCTGACCCACATGTTAAAGGCCAACTTCAAGGTGCTGGCATTTAAGAAAATGTAAAGGAGTATCTTTGTTACAGAAATCATTACAAGACTGTACAGAGAGAAATATCTATGTAAAGCCTTGCTTTTGCCCTCTAGCACAACTTCTGTGCTGCTTTTAAAATACATCTTAAGCACTAAATGGTTAAATAAGTTTTGCTGAGAAAAGAAGACAACCAAACCTGCAAATGGAATTAGTAATGATAGGGAAAAGCACCTCACTGGTAATAGGATTGAGTCCTCTGTCTAAAATGGTGGTACCTCAAAAAAGGCAAAGTTTTTCCTGAGGCTTCTTGGAAGATTGTTGTTTGAATACTAATCTCAGAAATGCTGTTCATGGATGTTTTCCATTAACTGAGTACTTCTTTTCTTTAACAGCTTGCACGTAGCACTGCGTTGTATTTGACGTGGTTCTGCTGCTGGCAAAATACACAAAGCCCATTTTCTCCTGGAGCTTTTCCCCCTCATGAGATCTTTCCACTATGATTTTTTAATTGTATTTAATTATATACTTGAGACCACCCATCAGCCCTTCCCTTCAGTGGGGCAACTTAGCAGCCAAGCAGCAGACACTCAGTTGCACAGACCTTTTGAAACTAAGACTTCTGCTTCTCTGGCAAACGTGGCTGAACAGGCTCAAAGCTGCTGGAGTAATGGACAGGCAAAAATATACTGACATAGGCCTTGTTATTTTAGAAAGCCACCTTAAAGTATGGAAATAAGAGTAAGCTGCCTTAGAGTCACTTTTCAGTAAAAGTGACAACATCTTATGAAGACAGAATGCTTCCAGCTACTTGAATTCACAGCAGAGAGCCAAGGATGCTTGAAGAGGGTTAGCAGCTCTCAGATAAATTGGGTAAGGGGAGCTAAGGACTATCATGAACGATAAAGACATCAAAGTTTTCACTTTAGTTTACTTATACACATTAAGAGTGACCAAAAAATTCTTAGGATGTTAAATGAAGGAATATCAAGCTACTTAAAATAGGCGAAGAATGATAATAAACCAGTAGGGCTTTATAAGAAAACTTCCCTGAATTTCTGGAGGATTAGGAAATCAGTTTTAAGCCCTTTTCAACTTGATTTTACCTGGTAGTTATTAAACTTACATGGAGGCTTGTAATCATGTCTGTTAGCTACATGTCTTTAATTAATTTAGTCCTTAGAAATACACTGGTGTATTTTATATTTGGTCTTTATCTGGGGTGTGAGAAGGGATTGTGTAAGAACATCTAATCATAATATTCTCTGTTAACTTTTGTTGTATGAAGTATAAAATTTGACAGAACACAATCACTTCATAACATTATTAACAGGACTGGATTTTTCAGAGAGGACTAGACTTTCATGTCCTCAGGTTACTTCTTAGAGATGAAAAATCCTAATACAAGTCCCTGAGTCCCTGTTCAAGCTGTTGAACAAAGGAGATTTCTCTTTTATGTCTTCCTTTCTACAGCTTTTGCATGGAATGATTAAACAATGCAACTACATTTTTATAGGAATATGTTTTATACACTGCTTAGCACAATGATAACAATTTTCATCAATTCTCTTTGACTGTAGGTGACAAAATTGTTGGAAGAACTGAGGGAGGCCAGGGAGTGCCAGAGTCCTGAAATGAAACATTTCTTGTGCCTGGAAAAGAAAATCAAGCATATAGAGAGCAGACATGCAGAAAGAGAGCATGAAATTCAAAAGGTACACCAGTGCATAACTGCATTTACTTCTTAAGAGTAATTTATTGGTTTAACTGTAATTTTATGGTATTTATTCAGGCTCATTTAGCTCACACTGCAGGAGGGAAGTAGCTTTTATACAGCTATAGTTTTGCCTTTGCCTGCTAATGCAGGTGAGTGTAGGTGCAGGCGTGGTCAGCTCGACCTTGCTGTAGTAATTAAGATTATTTGTGTAACTTTCTTGCAGCCTGGTCTAAGAAGGCCTTTCTGTTCCAGAGGATTGGACAGTGTGACCTCTGGAGTCAATATCATTTGGTTATTTCATACTTCAGTTACACAATGAAAGTGGGCCACTAAAAAACTGACAAGAGTTTGGAATGCAGAGTCTAAGCTATGATATATTCCTCAACTGAACTGTAATTATCTACCCCTAGCAGCCCTATTCAGAAAACCTACACTAAAAGCATAGAAACATCTTACTTTATTTTAAATTTTAAAACCAGATCTCAAGGAATATACTTTTAATGTACAGATTTTTTTGTCATAGAAGGATTTCTTCTTACACATTTCTATATCAGATACCTCTTTTCTTTCAAAAAAGACCTGTGCATAAAACAAGTCGTTGGAGTAAAAACAAACCCTGTTGCCAGTGATGTTTTAATTATTTTTGTTCACATTCTGTCCTGCTAAAGGTGACTGTAATACAGTTCATCTTTTTGCTATTAATTTGGTTTTATATAATGTGAGGATGCCTCTACCGTTTCTCTGAAGTGTTTGCTGCTGCCTACTCCTTGATCTAGCTCTACTGAATACCAATAGTATTTACTAAGATGTTTTGGGTTTTTTTGAAAAGAAATAATAGTATACATAATTAGTGCTAAATAATTTCATCTTTTTGTGGTGCTCCTGCCCTTGTTATGTATTAAGCTTTGGATTTGGTTTTATCCTAGTTTTGCTCCTTTAACCATCAGCACTGGGGCATTGAACAGTTGCCCAAATGAATTATATCAAAATGAATAGTGTAGAAAAGGAGATTGCTGAGTGTGGAATTAACAGGTTATCCTTAGTATCAAATTGCAAATATGATAATTATGGCCTTTAAGTGGTAGGCTTTCTTTAAAGAATCTATTACAATTAATTGTGGTGTGGAGATTTTGATTTCTTGTGACTCTTCTTATGTTGTGTAATTTAATAGGATTATGTCAGGGATTCATGTTAAAGTTATTCAGACCTTTTTCTGCAGCAGCATCAGATCTTTGTGACTACAGGACAATTTCTGATAATTCATAGAACTTGTGGTTTTTAAAAGTAGAGTAGTGGGCTACAACATGTCATTCAGATTTGGTTTGTTTTGCAGAATGTTATTTTAATTACCACATTTAAGTGGCAATTCAAAAAGTTAATTTTAATTTATAGAGGGTTTTATGTTATATGCTCAGCTTTGTCTTAAATATTCAAATTTAATTGCTGCTTTGGAGAGGATAACTTAAATTCTTCTGGGGCTCATTAGTCAATAATCAATTCTACCCTTCTGTCATTAATGCAGATATTTAAAAGAATTCATTGCTATTGGAATGATTTTTGTAATATTCAGAACAAATTGTTTCCACTTAATATGAGCATTCAGCTTTGAAACTGAGCATCAGATAAAATGATGTGGCAGATTTTTGCAAAAGGGCAGCACTGGCTGAGTATTGGAGTAGTAGGAAGTCACAGTGATGACTTTCTTCTAATTTGCAGGCAACCCAGCTAACACAGCACATTTCTGAAGCGAGGCAAACCCAGGAGGTTGAGAAGTGGCGGAGACTGGCACAGCAGAAGAATCAGGAGCTGGAGAAATTTCGAATAGAATTGGATTCAATATTAGACGTTCTACGTGAACTGCAGAAACAAGGGGTTGTTATTCCTGCACCTGATTCCAGTGGATTCAGAGTGACAGACAGCTGTTGGAACACATGATTATGTAGTAGTTAAGTAGAGCAGCAGAATTTTAATATTCAAAGTTATGTATAGAAAATGTTATTGAAAATCATTATTGTAACACACATAAATTGCACTGCATTCTGCTCTTCTCTGGAATTTCTCATGTCCAGAGGCGGACTTGCATTGAGGAATACTCCAGTCATATTGTATGTCTTCTATTTTATTAGTAATAAATTTACATATTTTTTTAATAATAGGAATATTGAGGTTATTCCATAAATTCAACTACCACTGAAAAATTCCTTTTTTCACATACTGTAGAACATGCTTGAATATTTTAGCTCAGATTTCTAGCTCGTCTTACAGTGATTCCATTGCGAAAAATTTGAGTAATAAGCTGTTTGGTTTGTATGTCTAGTGTATAGCATTAATGTATTTCATTCTGTAGGGCAGGAAAATTGTCTTTTCCAGCATTTGCTTCTCTCCCTCCAGTTCATATAATATTCCTTCCCTTATTTTTAAGACCCCTTCCAACTTAGTGGATTATTGGAGGGCTGGAACAGAGCAGGCATTCCCTGGTGGTGCTCAAATTCAAGCTGTTCTTTGTTTCATTTTCAGATAATTCCAGTTGTGCTGGTAAGACTGATGGCAGAGTGGGTTTGGCTGAATTCTTACAGGGCAGATACAGAAAAAGCCTATAAAATACAGTGTGAGAGTAGTTACTGGTGTCCTTTTTAAAAGGGAAGGCTGTACTGATAAGGTTTTTACAATAGGCTGGGATCTGACCTAGTAAGCACCTCTCCAGGTGATCTTGACAGACAAAGAGACCGGTCAAATGTGAAAACAGTGTGCTAAAGCTCAGACTTCAAGGATGCAGTAGGTGGGGAAATTCAGAGTTAAAATATTGAACTAGATAGGAAAGGCACCAGAAAAACAAAACAAAAAACAAACAAACAAACAAAAACCAACCGAAAAAAAAACCAAACCAAACAAAACCCTGTATTGCCATCCTCAGGAGTGACAAAGGAGACTGATTTGCTTAAGCAGGAATAATCCACTACCCAAATACCAAACGTAGAGGTAACTTTCTGCTGAACTGACAGGCATCATGGCAGGTAACACACTGAATATTAGAGGCTGTTGCCTTTTCCCTCTCCTCAGGCCCTGCCGGAGTTACACACTGTGCTGTAGAGCAGGTACATAGGAGCAATTCCATCTGCATCACAAATGTGTACCTTACCATGCTAAGCTTTTGGTCTCTTCTTTCAAGAAAAAGATAGACCCAGTGGAGGGAAAAGAAGAATCATCACTCCAGGAAATGTAGCCCTAGGAACCCCTGAAGCCATAGGAACTGCACTGCTCCAGGGAGGAGACTGGGAGGGGATGATGAGCATGGCTATTACACTTGACATATATTAAAAACCTGCAGTTAAAAGCAAGAAGCAGCAACTCAAAATAAAGAAGATTAAAAATAGATGATGATAGCTATTTGGTGGTTGGAAGGAATGCTTTCCCAACAAATCAGTACATTATTAGTTTGAAGTTTCAGTGGCTGCAAGTCTTTAAGAATTCCGTAGCACGTATATTGAGGTTTTATCTCAATCAACTGTATTTATTTAGGGCAAAGAGAAGATAAAAGCTAGAATGTACTCCCTAAGTCCCTGAGGACCTGCAGTATTGGTGGAACCTAGCATTTAAGTCAGGTGTGAAATAGTTCAGGTCTGTGCATGTGTGTTTATGTATCGTGTTCTTCAGGGACCAGCAGTAAATGTGTGTTTTCTCTCCTACAAGCATGTGGCTGAGCATGCATTAAAAACAAGGGTATAACAAATTATACCATATAGACAGTTCTTAAGTGCAAGAATTTTTCTTTTTGGCAGATACACAAACATAAAATGAGCCTGTATACACATATATAGAGATATTTTAAAAGGATGGTCGGTTGCCAATTAATATTGTAATTTCAGTTGTTCCATGTTCAGGTATTTTCAGTATTTCTATTTTGTCCCCATCTAACAAAGTATTAGTCTATATTCATAAAATGTGTAAATATAAAGATGCTTTGTATATAAAGTATCAGCTATGTGTAAATATGATGCATTTTCTTGATTTGGGTCTGTTTTGCAAATGAAAAGGATAAAAATTGAATAATTTCAACTAATTTATTTCCTGTACAAATTCCTGTATGTGTAGCACTGTATTAAAGTGTGTGACCTGAAGTGAGAGATTTTTTTTCAACTACTGCAACCCTTGTGTTCCCAGAGAGGCCATGTCCTGGATGGAGGTTCCTAGGACAGGAATCTAGAGGAAGCATTTCTGGTTACTGGAAACTCTTTCATGTGTATGATGCTTAAGTCATCAAGAAGGGGTTGCCTTAATGTTCATGCAGTTCATTCAAACACTTTTTACAATTCTTACAGTCAGTTCTCAGCAAATGCTGGTATCTTACATAGTTGGAATTAAATTCTCACTCTGAGTCCGTTTTACTGAGCAGGGACAGTATTATTTACCATTACTGTAAGCTATCATAAGGTTTATACCGTGTCCTCACACATATTTATGCAGTTGTGCACTCACTGAAGCATGGTCATCAGTTTTTAGGCATTTACCATGAGGTGGACGCTCTACACAGTAACAGACTCTCTCTGGGCTCGAATGGCTGCAGTTAGGGTGTCCTTTTTGGAGAGCCAAGGTGCAAGTTTTAAGTTCTCTGCTAAAGTTGTTACTGACTCTCTGAGGATTTCAGTGTGATCTTTCAAGGAGTTACATAAATTATATACTCCTCGCATCTATTTTTCCTCTTCTTGTGCCATTCTGTTTCATCATGAATTTCCAGGAGGCATAATGGATAGATTAAAAGAATCAAATGTAATGTCTTTAAATCATTGCGTAATGCTTAGCTGGACTTCATCTGTTTACAGCAAAGCAGCTGGAGTATAATAATTTGAATTGTCATGCTGGAAGCTTTTAAGAAATCACGTGAACAGCTAGCTAGGTGACTCAGTGACCTAGATTGCTTCAAGAGACAAACACGGCACTTTGGGGCAGAGACAGCAGCAGTGTGTTCCATTTCAAGTTCTTTGAAATACATGTCAAAATTGCTCATGTAACAAATTCAATAGGTTATTGTGAATGAAGACTTTATTTGATAGCACATAATACAGTTGGAAGTCTGCCCCTCTATCCCATATTTAACCTATTCTGGAAAATATAAGGAAAAAGGATTGGTATCCCAGCACTAGCTGTGCAAATCCACTTCTGCAGGGAATGGAGGGGTTGTGCATCAAGTGCTGCCCTGACTCTTGAACAGAAATCCAGTGATATCTGAATTAAAACTAGCCTTTCATACAGCTAACTACATACCTCTCATCAAAAAATAAGAAAGCACAGGCCTCCAACTCTTGTTGGAGAACATGTGGTAGAAGGTTCTCCTCTGTTGTCCTTGCTACCTGTCAATATCCAAGGCTAAAAAGTGGCAAAAAGTGTCAAAGTATTCAAGGTCAAGGGTTCAGGTGCATAAATACTTAATTTCATGACAAATATACCTCATTGACTTCACCCTGTAGTCTCAGAGACTGTATAGCTCTGGATTGTAGTAGAGACATTCGCAGTTTTACCATTCTCTTTCTCTTTATGAGCAGGCATTTACTGATTTTACATTATAGGTTTTTTGCCTTTTTTTTTTTTAAGGTACACAACTAAAACTTGTTTACACAGAAGAACATTTTGCAAGTGTTTACCTTTGAAAACTGGAATACATAACTTGACCTAGTAAGTTCTTACAGAATACAAGACATGTTTAGGCAAACAAACATAGGTAGCTGGTTTAGAGGAGCTGTCTCTCTGCAGTTAAATCTGCTGCAGGTGATGCATTTATACTGAGTTTTGAGAAGAGGCTTGAGGCCAAGCAATAAGAAAACTCACAAAAATTCCATTTTTAAACACCATTAAATTCCAAGTACTCCTTTTGAAGATTACTCTGATCAGAACACTTTCTATTCTGTTTCTAGTGGACCGAGTTGATTTTCTGAGAAAAGATGAATTTTTTTGAACGGGCTATATGTTGCCCTTTCCCCTGAGGCAAAATATGTCTGTTGTTCTTAAAAAGAAAAAAAAAAAGAAAGAAAGGACAGCTTTAAAATAGCTGCTTTTGAAGACTGCAGAACGTTTTTGTGTTTGCCTTTGAGTCTGCTTTAAGACAGAGGCAGAGCAAAAATCTGAATCAGACTATTGCTGCCACAGTGTCTCTGAAGTGGTGTGGGAGCTCTACAGTGGTGACTGACAGGTTATTTTTCTGGGAAAAGCAGCATGAAGGGTTTTATATATGGAAGGGAGATAAGATGAAAAAAGTAGAACCATCATCAGCAAAGAACTGAAGCACTTAAATAGCTTTACAGGATTAATACGTGCTTCAGAAGGATATTAACAATGCAATTCAAATGTGTTGTAAGTTAAGTTGGCATCATCTCTTGGTCATTTTATTAAGTACGTCTCATCTAGGCATTATTGCCAATATCCATACAAAAAATGCTTCATTTTTTTCCCCAGAGTAGCAGTTCTGTACCCAAAGAAAACCACTGAGATTTAAGGTAGCAGAAGAAAAGCACAGGCTAGCGTACAGGGAATAGCAGCATCTTCTTTTTCTAAAACCCCATCTGCATTATTTTGAAACTTCTAGAACTTTTGAGATTTCTTCCCCCAAAGGGATTGTGGAGCACCGGAACAGACTGCCCAGGGAAGCAGTGGAGTCACTATCTCTAGAGGTTTTAAAAAGCCGTGTGGCACAGGGGGAGATGATTTAGAGAGGGACTTGGCAGTGCTGTTGGACTTTGTGGTCTTAAAGGTCTTTTTCCAACCTAAATGATCTATGAAACGTAGTTTTAAATGCCTTAAAAATAACCTTCATTTTTCAGTTAGAGAGGAGATGGATTCCACATAGATTTTTCCCTTCCTTCAAGCAGCATTGCTGTTTTCAAGCACAGCAAAGGAAAAAATAAAAATAATAGCTCAAACATCCAGAAATCAGCTATAAAAGCCCTGTTTTGTACAAGTCCCACAACGTGTTAGCAAGAACAATATTGAGCTTTAAAGTTTAACCATCAGATAGCTTAACATCACTGAGGTGCCTTGGCAGGAAGTAGATGCTGCATTCAGACACAGATTTCCCAAATTTCCCAAATTCTGGAGAAGGAAAGTCCACACCTACAGCCTTCATTCTTGTAGTTACGTACTTCCTGTGAAAGAAGGCCTTTTCTGCACCTGAAACATTTTACTGGAGATGTGCATTGCAGGCCATGAAGCTGTGCTCATTTAGAACAGAGTTTATTTCAGTCTTCTCTGGGAACTATTTTCAGTAATAACCTGCTAATTTTAAATAGTCTCTGCTTTGTTTTAAGTATAATCCTGTTGCTTTAAACACTAGCACATCCTGCAAGAATTACATTTGAAAACAGGAAACTAAGCTATAAGTGGTGTGTAATAAGGGCACAGGACATAAAAACAAAATATGTTTCCTGCACTCTTCCTACACAATTTTTATTCTTGAAGTGCTCAACCCATTCACTCTTTTTTCCTATTTTTAAGATGAAGAAGGGATGAATTAATCAGCATTGAAGTGGCTGAAGAATGTATCAGCAGGTCTCTAACCTTGAACACAGGTGTGTTGGATACAAAGCACATTAATTTCAAGAAAACCCAGTTAGGCACAGTGTCTGGAATCCACTCTTTTCATTTCGATTAAGAACTTCCTGCAGAGCATACTTGAAATCCAGCAAAGGGTTTGAACCTGGTACCTCTGCGTCTTACATGCTTGCTCTAAAACCATTCAGTCATTAGTTTCCATCTTTTGAAGAAAGCTGAAATACAATTTTAAGTACTCTCAAAGGTTCAGAACTTTATTCCATCTGTAAAAAATAAAGGTTGAAACTACACCTATTCAAACCCTTACCAAATCTTTCCCTGGGAGAACACCTGGAGTTGCAACACTATCCCAATGGAGTACAAAAAGAAGATGGAGCAAGCACAGCTTAGCTACATTTTTGGAGTTGGTCCTCTCAACAACTCAAAGCCTGCTAGCACTTCACTGGCCAATGAGTAATGAAATGACCTTTTACAAAGGCAAAAAGCATAGGAAGGTTCAGCCATTTAGCAACACAACACCAGCTTAACGTACCACTACCATTTGCATGTAGTGACTTTATTGGCAAAAGAAAAATAGGTTTTTTCTCATTTCCTGTGATTTAGCTACTGAATCCTGTACTTATTGAACTGGAAGTTCACATCAGCAATTAACAGAAAAGAAAAAAAAAAAAGGAAAGTCAAATCACAGTTTGTGTTTGTGTGTAGGATACTAATTCCATGTTATCACGGGGCAGCTGCTGAGGTGTCACTCTGAAGTATAATTACAGGCACCAATTTGCTTTTACTCAGCAGCAGGTGGTGATAGCATTTTGTAAACACTGTAACCAAACAATTTAATTTGCAAAGTATTCCCTCTGGAAGCTTTGTAAATTGGGTTTAACCTGCACCGAAAAGCAGTTAGGAATCCGAAACTGAAGTTAGTCTCAAGCAGATATTTATTGTGCTGCTCAGCTTCAGGAATCCTTATTGGGAGTAGCAGAAACTACAGAACCTCCCCAGGGGCTGTTTATTCCTTTCTTCAGTCTTTGAGATTTACGCTTTTCTTGGCCAATGAATCTTCACAGACCTCCCAATGCCAGGCTCCAGCCTTTGCACTCCTTGTAAATTACTATCCTTCAGAAGCTGGTCATAAGTAGTCATTTAAAAGTGAAAAACAAAGCAAGAAACAAACAAAAAAGTCAAAAAGCAAAAATAATGCTGGGCAGAAGTTTTAGACCACAGAAGGCATCAGAATAAAGCATTCAGTGTCTTACTTCTTGTCTAAACTGAGTTCTATCAGTACAGCCAGTCTTATGTACAGTAAAAAGCACAGGTCTGAAATACCTTCTGTCAAAAGAGCAGGAGGCCAAGAAAGGCTTCAGACTGGACAATAATGGAAATGTTTGCCTTGAAGTAAAAGATTTTTTCAATCAAGGATCCGATGGGAAGATTGCATAACCAGTTTGCTTTCTAAGATGATTGGTGGCTCTGAGATGAGGAGATCATCCTCACCTAATGAAGAGTTCTGCTCAGTATTCACAAAGTTAGGAATGTTAAATTTTGTAAGAGAATGTAGGTCTTCCTCAAACATTCCACTGCTTCTGGGAACCTCCTGGAAATGGGTATTACTCTCCAGGCTTGGACCTTTCTGACTCTCTTTTGCTTTGTTCATATGATCCACTTCATTAATGCAGAAATGGAAAAGTGACTGGGATTCTTCAGCCATTTGATGAGAAAAGACCCTCTCAGACTCCAAAGGTCTTCCAAAATCCGCCACAAAGCTGTTCATGTGAAATCTTTTTTCAGAAGGTTCTGCATTGCTATGGAGGAAAAAGAAAAATACAGTAAACACAAAAGCAGAACTATTTGAGTTCTTATCAACAAGTTTGGTTTCAGCAACCATTATGATCAGGAGAAAAGGAAATGCTACAGTTTATCTACCACAGACTTTTAAAGCCAGTGCTATTTATTATTTTCTGCTGAAGCAATTTTACGTTTTCATTTGTCATGGTAATTTTCCAAGGGAATAAGTTAATGCCAGCACTCTTAAATGGCACTTCTAGTAATGAATATACTATAACAATCACCCTACTGAATGAGTTGAAATGGCTTATGAGTACAGTTTGAGAATAGTCTTTGATAGACAAAATGTTTCTGAGGCACAGGCAGCTCTGCTCTCACTAAGGGCATTGAGTGCTTGGTTATCCAGACATCAAACTATCTTTTCCACTCACTTCAATCAATGACATTCAGATTTCCAAATTAGGAGAGTTGGAACTAAAGACTGCTTTAAACACTGGCAGTCTAACAATCCAGGCAGCCCAGGAAGGATACTTTAACATCTTTTTTGGCAGTTTTCTCTATAAATCTTATCTCAAACCAGCACCAATCTGCATGGACTCATGCAGGAGCCATTTGCAGCTGGGGGTGGAAAAAGATCAAGCTAGACAAAAGTTTTACAGATTCATTCTGGCTGAATTTATATGCTATCATCACAAAATGCAAGTTATTTGCATCTAAAAAAGCAGTAGAGGTAATCAGAGAATGAACAATGAAAACCTAAAAATGTTCTCAGAATATGAATTTTGTTAAGAATTAATAAATCATACTGTTTACATCTGAAGATGTAGCAAATAACACTGGAGTCAGATAATTGTACACCCAGAAGTCCACCTAGCACTTAAGAGTTTTACAGTGTAATTTAATTTCCTCAAGCCTGCAGTAGGAGATAAATGCCTACAAGCTTTGGAAAGCCTCAGATGACACCTTCAGAAATCTACCCACTAAAACTTTCACGTTCACAGGATACCTACCATTAGTCTTTCAGGCACAGTTAATCTTAATGATCCCTGCTTCTCAAAAGCTAATTTACTTCCATTACATGATGGGAGAATTCTGTCCTAGCAGCATCACTTCCACTAGCCTAAAAATCAAAGCAGTTCTCTAGTTTGTCAAAACTGTATTGGCTCATTCTGCATTTCAAAGTGAATCAGGTAGAAGAATAACATTTAAATTGATGTAAGACTTTCCAGTAACTAAGTAATAATCTACTGTATACACAGCAGGGGGCAAGCAGCCTGGAATAATTCTGAACTGACATTTATGTATTTATAATGCAGTGAAAAGCAGCACTCTGAGTTTAAGTTTCATATATAGTTTGGCAAATCTGTCCCAAGAGTTTCTAGGTAGTGTTGTGGCACAGGCAGTGGATGTGGCAAATAAACACAGAAAGGACAAGCACTGTAAGCCCAGGAAGAAGTGACTGCAGAAGAGAGGTTAAAATGCATCCAATAGGGGAGTAAAATTATTTAATCGGTGTGGAAAGTGCTTCATAACCCAGTGAACTAGGAAGGAGCAAAGGCTGACCATGCAGGGGGGCACACAAGACTGGCAATGGCAACCTAATTTTAATGGAAGAATAGAAGATGCAAATAACTTTTACAATTACCCAGAATATTGGGGATATATGATGAGGCATAAACCTGTGTTCATGAGCCGGGAACACATGGTCTAATGTACAGTGATACTTTTGGATTCTGAAATTCACAAACACCATCTTTGTATTTTGGAGAGGAATTTTGTTACATTTTTTTAAAACTAGACTAGAAATTTGCATTGTCTTGCTCATTACAATATGCAAGAACACCTCAGCAGATATCCTTTCAGAACCCTAAAAAAAAGTAGCCTCAAAAATCAAGTTTTACTTAGCCAAGGTCAACTGATTTCTTAAAAAAAAATAGTTATTTGATGGTTACTGCTTTAAGATTACATCAGCCAATATTTTGTACAAGTAGGTTGCATTCACTCTTGCATTTGTTGCACATTTTCAAACGCAGAAACAAATATGGTATGCTCTCCTCTCCTGAGTGATGAATGAGAGCATTTTTCTGACAGAAATTCAGAGACTGCTAACAAATTTTTTTTTGGTTGCACAAGTTAATGTTCCACACATACTTATATATGCAAGCAAACAAAAGAGCAATGCAGCAGACATAATTTCCACATAATTTCCATAACTGATTAACTTTCTGCCTGTCCCCATCCACATCCTGACCCTTCTGGTCTGAGAAGGTACCTAATTCTGAACATCTTGTGTAATTTTGAAAACTACATCCTATCATGCCCCTTTATACTGAGCCAAGAAAAGCATACTACTGGAAAAAAAATCAGAGTATTGTACTTTGGATCCATCCATCTGAGCCCAGTTACACTTAATCTCTCACATTAATGGTACTTTAAAGAACAGCCAAATAGCCTTACTGAAGTCAGAGACTTCATCCATCAATCAAGCTCGCTTTCTCCCAGGACCTAGGAATCCCATTAACATCTACTTCTAAAGGAGGGCTCAAGACAGCCCACTAATGAAATGTCGAGTCATGAGGAGTCCAGTCAGGTATAAAAATAGAAGATGCAGGCAAGCTAAAACCAGTCTGCTCTGGTTTTACAGGTAGCTGTTCTCCAGTTTTTATGTACATGTATCAAAAATAAGAGGACGCAACTGTATTCACTGCACTTAGCGTATTCCTGGAGGATCCGTGTTCAGTACCATGCACATTTCGTTACCGATGTCAAAAAAACAGTGCTCAAATTTGTTAAAGGTGCCAAATCAGCATACATAACAAATGGGCAGGCACTCAGGCACATGGCTCCCAAAGGTGCAAAGAGATCTTTAACAAATACAGAAAGGAATAATTGGTCTTGCTCCAGCAACTGAAGAAAAATTATATTAAGGTGTAGAACAGAAGGGACTTCTGGAGGTCTCAAGCCTAATGATGAAGGCAAGGGCAACTCTGAATTCTGATCACGTTATCTGGATGTAGAAGTTGACCAAAGGTGGACATTTCACAAACTCTCTAGGACACTGTTCCAAGAAAATTGATGAAAAAAGCAGAAAAAAGTGGGAGATATCAAGCAGGCCTCTACTACCTGAAAGTAAATTTTTACAAGTGTAAAAATTTTTGACAAATATCCATATTAAATTCTCTCTATATATGCATTTTTGACTTCATCACTTTTTCCCCTCTCAAATTATCCACATGGGATCCAGCTTCATGCTCACCAAATAAATAAGATCTTTGTGAAGAGGAGGCAGCACACCAACAATTACAGAGATTTTAAATCTATTTGGGGGCAATGTCTGGCTACTTCATAACAGTCTGTAGGGGAAGCAAAAATACCAGCAAGTCATGCCTGGTAAGCTGGATTCTTTTGCCACTACTTTCTTCTCACAGGAGCAAAACTTGAGGAGCGCACAAGAGGCTCAGGACACATCTGCCCTCTCCAGTGTGGCCCTGTCTCTCGAGATGTGCTATTACACGGAGTTCCAGAGCCAGTTTACGTGTGATTAAAGAGCGAAGGGGCTCCAGGAGGCAGAGACAGGCTGCTTTAGGAAGCGATAAGCACCGGCAATTGCCTCTTACAATCAGCTTCTCATCACTGCTACCTGCCCGCAAGCAATCTCACGCTCCAGAGAGGCTTTTTATTTCCACTTTATGGCACACAAGCCTGAGAGGAGATGTGGGTTCAAACTTTCTCAGAGGAAGGGACACTGACAGCCTGCATCCTGTGCAAATGCAGATAAACCATTGAGGCAAGGTGTGGTCTGCACATACTTAACAGCCAGAAAGAATAAAAAACCGAGGACTTTAAAGGGACCCTGGCTTTAAAGAAATGTTGAGCTGATCTCTACTTCAGCATCTATTGCAATTTCCCAGCAGAAACTAAGACACCCTGAGACGTCAGGGGTTAAGGGAAGATTTTGTAAATACTACGCATATCCATCTTCTGAACTTGAGCACACAAACATTTGGAAACCAGCCAGGCTTCAGCTTCCTTAATTCAACATCTGCACTGCATTCTATCTGTATATACTCTGTTGATATTCACACTTTCACTCCATGAAAACTTGAGCCTGCTTAGAACCATGCCACCTGTTTGCAAAAGAGTAATCTAAAGGCACCTGTCTGGCAGCCTACCCAAAACATCCTTTTAGGGTGAAAATGCTAAAATTACTTGAAATGAAGACAGGCTGCACTGTTTCATAACAACAGACTAGAACAAGACAGCGCTGAGCCAGTACAATGTCAGCGCTGTCACTGCTTGTTTGGGGGCTGCTAGAGCCCAGGTGTGCCACTTAGCAGGCTGGATTCATTATTCCCATTTTCAGACTCACTCTTGGTGTGGGGCTCCCGTCTTCGTAAGCAGGGTCAGGACAAAAAACATGAAGATGACAAAAACTGCAAGACCAACCCAAAATCCAATCACGATGGAATCTGGTGAGAAAAAAGAGGAAACAAGATGATCAATATTTTACTTGCACTTGCAAAAAGTTGCCTTCCACAGGCAGCATGAGTGCAAACCCAAAACAATTTGCAGCTTATTTCTGGGTGACAAAGAGAAAGGATAATCAAATTTATCTTTGTCTATTTTTGAACAGAAAGCTGCCACTGAAAATCTCATTTTGAGACTGAAGTTTACTGATATCTAGACAAACCAGACAGTAGATAAAAGAGGGAAGACGATTCTCTTGGTTAGTAAAATAAGAGGAGCTCCCCATGTGATGCCAGGCCCGTTTCCAAGCATTGCTTTGGAAACAACTTCAGCGCTAGAACTAGGAAGAGAGGATTATTTGATTTTCCACAAAATCCTCTGTCTCTGTAGAACTGAACTCACGCTATTTTAAGTTATTTCTGCCCCAGACCATTAAATTTCTGGATTTAAATGTATTTCTTTGACAAAATATGTTTAGGAAGACCTTTTAGTGGCAAGACAGAGGGTTCTGCAAGAAACAGGACCACAGCTAAAACTATTTGCTACTTCAATAAATATCAATAACCAACAGATACAAGACATTTTTTAATAATTTTCAGTTTGGGTCTCCAACTTGAGTACAGAAAACTGCAACACAATGTCAGAGGAGCACAACAGATTTAGACAAACACCAGTTTAGATTAACACTAGTTAATCAACAGGAAAACACCAGTGCAACAGCCAAATACAACAGTCATTGGGAAGAGCATGGCTCTTTGCCTGTGTGCAATAAGCTGTACCTACTGTTCTCATTTATAGCAAATGGAGCGTAGAAAATTTGCCAGTACTACTAAAAACAAATCTATGTCCACTTACAACTTCAAGGTGGACCCACAGTTGCTCCTGAGGGAAGTTCAAAGTTTCCAGGAACTTGATTTAGAGAGATTCAAGTAGGACAAACACGTTTCCAGACAACAATCAACTGATTAGCATAGACCAAAGTTACAGAGCACCAACACAAAACATGACCTGGTCCAGGACCCACCAGCCCCCAGGTATTTTTTCACCTGTCATTTCACTTAGTTATTCTTTGCTTATGCAAGTATTCAAAACTTCCACTGCAGAAGTTCAAAAACGTTAACATACAAACATGCTAGAGGGAAAGCTGGGTCAGGACAGGAATCCTTTCTACCCTTACCTCTCATGGCACAGCCACTACCAAACCTCAGAGATCCTCACTGGCTGTAATGTCTGACCCAGTGCAGCAGGCACAGCACGGAACTGTTGAATTTCCTACAGGGCTAACTAAAGACACTGAAAAAGCGAGGAAGCAGCTATCCTGCCTGGTGCTTGACCCAAGCTGTTAATCATGCTCCCACTGTGAAATACCTTCCACGCTAACAGGCAGACGTGGAAACTGGAAATCAACTCAAACCATTCTCTCTTTCCCTGCGAAGTCAAAATGCCTGCTGCAACTTGAGACTTTCACCCTGAGAAAACACTTTATCACAATGAAATCCCTCCCCAATCCCTTTCCCAGGTAAGCTAAGGATGGTAAGTTTCAAGTCTCCCACTGCAATATTTGTTCCATCTCTCCTACACTGTATCCTCCCCTCTCAACACCCTGTGTAAAATAACTGGAATGTGGTTTGATCATAGGTCCTTGTGACTGAGGGGGAGGAGGTTTTAATACCCCTTTCTGCTTAAAGCATTCTGCCATGAGTTTACTTCTGTAATTCCATACATTATGTGCCCTAAATTACTTTCAGAATCATTCTGTAAACACAGACTGTATTCAGTGGTTCATTATGGTCGACCTTCCTAATACACAATAGCTCATCCTGCTGGACTTCGTAGTACCTGAAGATTTCATCTAAAAAGAAATACTCTCTTTAAAAAATTTACCACTTAATCACTTATATCTACTAGTACCTTCCAGTTAGTCAGACATGCTTGAACGGTATGCAACTGCATTAACAACCAGAATGTAAAATTAGATCAAGATGACTAAAAAATATGCTCATAGAGTATATCAATCAAGCTGAAAAACGTAACTAAAAGGAAAAAAAAAAAAGAAAAAAAGAAAATCAATCTGATAAACTACTACTCCCCGCAAAAATCACACCTGCTAGCATTGTGTGCTGAATAACAAGCCTGTTTTGTTGTTGGCTTGGTGTTCCTGCTCCCAACAGAATTCTTAAGTTTACTGAGCCTAACGCCACCTCTTCCTTGCTTTGTTGTGCCTCCTGACACATTTCCAGCCCTCTGCTGTATAAATTACATTGTTTGAATTTGTTTAAAATTCAAGCAGGTGACCTGAGTTCTCTTCAACATTTCATTTAGGTCTCACTCACTTAAGTGCAGATTATTCAAACCTACTAAATTCTAAATACTTATTCAGAATTAACAGTACATAACCCAACTTTTGTTCAAAAAGTATGGTATGAGGGACATTTATACTGCTCAAAGTTACAAATAGAGTCATAGCATATTTTTACATTTTCAAGTTGCAGTTTCAGCCTTCCTTTTCTTCATAATACAGACTCAGAACATCCTGGCAGCGGTTCCGACTCCTCTGTTCATTCCTACCTATTTTGCTTGTCACTAGCATTACTGAGGCTTCCTCATTTTCAAAGGCACAAAATGTGATTTTGCTCTTATCTCTGCGAGTCAGAAGTATCTCCTGGCTAACTTTGTCTATTTACTTTCTAAAGCTTTAATGTACAAAATATCTGGTCCCTACTTTTCCAGATTTTCTGATTTCTAGTTCCTGCCTTCACTTCTTCTCCAGCAGAACATACTTTTTGCTATTTTTTTTCTTTTTTTGCCATCATATATTTGAAACATCACTGTGGCATCTTTTTTTTTTTTTTTAAGAACAGTATTCTTGTGTAGTAGATTATTTTGTCAGTCCTTTTTCTTACAGGTCGCTTTGAATAAATTTTTCTCTGCTTTCAGAAAACAGGCTTCTGAATTCCTTTATATTTAAATCAAATCACCTAAACTGGAGTCCATTCCCTGTTGAGCTCTCCAACATAATTTACAGTTATTCATTGACACCTCTTCTAAATACTTGTAAGTATTTAAGGTCTCCCTCCTCATACAACCCTTGTTTAATCTTCTCTCGTTGTCCCCAGCTTAAGATTTCAGAGAAGTTCATGTCTGATCACATTGCCTCCACATTTCACAACAATCTCAGCTCAGCTGGCAATAGCTGGAACAAGAACATATCATGTCAAGAAATATCATCCCATACACAGCACAGACTGTTCCTTTGGTAGATTAAACTCTGCCCTCTGAGGAATGCATGCAATAACACCAAATTAAACAGAGCCAACTCTAATCTATCAGTTAAGAAAGAAACAAACAAAACTAAACAAAATCCACCACAACCAGAAGGGACTTCCTAGATCACTGACTGAGGTACTACTAATGACATCTTTCATGGAGCTCCACCTGAAAAGCAGTTGTTACTCCTGTCCCGTTCTCTGAGAGCTGTCCAGGACCTTCTGCTCTGTGAACAGCACTGCCAGATAGGGAAGCTCAGCTGCCATGCTCACATGGCAATCACTTCAATGGCAATCCAAGATCTGATTTGCAGCTGTGCCTTCTGCAGTCCAGAGGCAGCTGTCATTTGTTCCTTTTTGTCCCATCATGCTGCTTGAGACACCGAGCTGAAAAGAAGGCGTGTACATAACATTTCACCTGATCTTTGCAACCAGTGGTCTTTGCAATCAGGTTTGACCTCTGATTAAGTGGAAGAATGGAAGATAAACTAAAAACATGATGAAAGCCAGCCCACATTTTTCAAGTACCTATCATTTGTAAAAATGCAGATAGTAATCAGCAGACATTTTGAGGAGAAAAAAATAAAAAGCAAATTCTAGTCTATTTTTTTCGCAAGTGTTAATAACTTCAACAAGTTTCTTCTGTCCCTTGCAGAGCCTCCCCAAAACCTGCTGACTGTGTAGAGGCAAGGGAGATGAGCCTTTCTGGGCTGCTGTTTGCCAGTGCAGGCACTACTTTTTCCCAGTCTGAATGCTCATCGTGACAAATGAGACAGAAAATACGCAATCCATCCTGGACTAGTGCTCCAGCACTGGATAGACACCCTTCCCCAAAACCCTAAAGACTGGGGATCAAACCCTTTCATGGTGTATCTAGCTCAGAAACAAAGAAATAGGATGGTTTTTTTCTCTTTGGCAAAGGGCTTGCAAGACCCATCAGGTAATTGAGTTGGTTTCTGTTCCTTTTTTCCCCCCTTTTATTGTTTTCCCCTCACAATCATCTCCTCTAAAAGGAAAGATCATCAAATCCATTGTCTAGTTTTTAGAAAAATGTTGGTCCAGCTGTACTAGCTAGTCCTAGTTAAATTTTCTCCCCATTCCAATCCATATTTTTCATCTCTCTGGTACCTATCCTCCATTTGTTCCTTTTACTGTAAAACAACTCCAGTATTAAGAGAACACCGAATTTAGCACACTCCTCCTATGAAGAAAGTCCTAATGGTAAGTTTGTTCAGAAGGAGAAAATTCTTATTTTCAACCTTTTAAAAACCTAAAATTTATTTTCCATCAGGAAAACCACAGGGTGCAGGTAAAACTCCCTACCACTGCCTTTTTACCATTAATAGAAACAAATACCAAAAAAAATAGAAACAAAAACAAAGCAATGCTGATCTTACCAAGTAGTCACCAGAAGCAGCAGTGTATCTGTATTTGTTGTTAACTTTTCCTGACTGCCAGATATTACTCAGTATTGACAAATTCCTACCACAGCCAATAAATCCATGGTTCTCTCATGCACAAGAAGAACAGTCAACAAAAGGATACAGCATAATAAACAATGATGATCTAATAAATAGAGGGATACTGCTAATTGCAGAGAATCCCAGGAGTTAGGAGAGAAATGTTTTTGTGCAATATCCAGTTACAAGTGAAGAACAGGAACACGTAGACAGGAAGCTCAGCTGCAATGCCGTATGTCTCTACGGAACTTACACTTATGAGCCTTCAGGCCTTCAAATGACACTGGTCCGTACTCATAGTACTCGTAGTCCCAGGTGTAGTCAGAGTTAGACAAGGCCTGCTGGGAGGTTCTGTTAGAGATCAGCCTCAGGGCAGACATCTTGCACCTCAGCAAACACAGACCTGTGGATATGAAGTGCATTAATGGGGACGACACTTAGCACGGCTTCTGGGTTTTCACTCTTTCTCATCTATTGGATCACTTCCTCACCACTGTTCCCAAGAGCAGCCCCTGCCCCATCTGACAAGGCTGTCGCATCCCCTCCTACTCCTTCCCCTAATCACAGACACAGACACTGGGGCTCAGTGAAAGGCAGCCCAGACGTTTAGGGAGCTGAAGCACAGGAGGCATGAGAGCCTAAGGGTTTGTTCAGCCTGGAGAAGAGACAGCCCCAGGGACACCTTAGTGCTGCCTACACTCAGAGGGTGCAGAGATCATGCTGCCAGGCTCTTCTCAGAGGGGCACAGTAAGAGGACAAGAAGCAGTGGACAAAAACTGACAAACAGGAAATTTAAATCAGACTCAAGGAAAAAGTTACCTGATCTAGTCGAACATGCTTTGAGTAGGAGGTTGGACCGGATGACCACCAGGGGTCCCTTCCAACCCAAATTTCTCTGTGCTGATAAACGGGCTCAATATGCCACTACAGAAAGAAAATAAAACAGGAGTGATTTCCCTCACAGATTAACAAAAACTGCAAAGCAACACAAAGCATCATGAAATTATCTTGATAGATATCTCTGTCATCACCACCATTCTGTACCAGAGCCTTGCATTTCGCAGAGTAATTTTTTCAGGATATGAGACAGTTTTATGCACACCAAAAGAAAGCCCATCTTTGCAAAAACATCTGCTGCAGTAGCTGGAGTCAGGAAATCCAACTTGAAAAATATTACAAAATACTTTTTGTGAAAGCAAGCTGAACTTTGGATAATTTTGGATTCAATTAAAACCCAGCAGGCTTGACTAAGGTGTCAAGTGCTAGGAGGGCCATACGTAAAGAAAAAAATCAGGCACAAAATAAGAAACACTTTCACTCAGGGAATCTGAACAGCATTTCAAATTTGTAAAATAGTTCTTTCTGCAGCTATTTTACCATGACCAAATGCTGGCAGTAATGCCTCAAAGCAATTTTAAGTAAGTAGTACGCCTGAAAAAGTAAACTTCACACTTAGATGCAATGTTCAGAACTTTAAACACATACCAAAAAACTTGACTGGCAAGTTATAAACCTTTTAAAACAATAAATGGATCTATTTTTCAACCCAAACCAATCTGGCTTTCACAATGAGCAACCTGACAGCAGGAAAGGTGAGGGAGTGGGCTGGGGAGAGAAGTGGCCAATCCCATTCTTGGCTCATGATAAGAAGCTTCACCACATTACCCTCACTCTCCCCTTAGCCATTTAGAAAGCCTCCAGCATGAATAAATAGCCTGAAGCACAGAGGAGAAGGAAAAAAACATAACTATTATGGACAACCCAGTTCATGGCTGAGGATCTTCCACTTCCAACCCTTTAAGAATGGACAGAGAGAAAGAGGTAAGTCTAACTAAAAGTGCCTGTGTTGGCAGTAAAAATCCTCCTTGCCTTTTCCATTTCCTCAAATTTAAGAGAGAATGTCTGATCAAGCTTTAGACAGAAGCTTTCTTATTTTTAATCAACTAAAGCAACTGCTACCCCTGGGAGAAGGAAGTAGCTCAGAGAAAACCCCAGGATCCCTTAGTTTGCTCCCATCTCAGTTCTGTCACCTGTTTATAACAAGACTTCGTGTTTCGTTTTGTGACTGTGCTCCAAGAGACTACATGGTGCTACACAGGGTTCCCACCATCTCTTTTCCCCCTTCTCCTCAATGTTTTGTTGATGACATGTCTCTTGACAACATTGATTAGTCTTGTTTAAAGGCTGTTTTTCTTTTTTATAACCTTCCAGAGAATCCTTTCATTTAAATATTCCTCACATGGCATCACTAATGGCCATTGTCACCTCCCTCCTTCTAGTATTGCAAAAAGAGCTGAAATCCAGTTGCAGAAAACTTCAGAATAGGGTATAGGAACAATCTGAAAAATATTGTTTCTTCCACCTCAAGTGTTTCTTCCCACCTCAAAGCAGACGGGATTCACTGAGCCACATGTAGAGATCTCTCCCAATCTAGTCACTAGTGATTTATGATTTATGGGGGGATAGCCACTTCCAGGATACAAAGAATTTGTCCCAGTTTAGGATTAGGCTAGGATTAGAAGCTCCAGCCTTTCACCACTGACTGCATGCATGTGGAGACTTGCTTTCACTGTAGAAAAGCCACTATCAGAGGGAGAGGTGCTAATGAAAAGATGAGTCACCAGCTTCGAGGGACATATTAAATATGCCTCTAAATCAACCAGTAGGGCTAAGCATAAGCACTGTTCCAAACCAACTTTCAGCTCACCTGTAAGCTTTGTCTGTCCAATTAATTCCAAAAACTCAGCCTCGAACATGCGAAAACCTTTTACTCTACTTAAAAACCAGTCTAGCATGGTGGTACAAGGACCAGCACAGTGAAAGTAGTGATTATTTAGACCTTGCATCTCCTGAGGAAGAGCAAAGCAGACTGAGCTGGCACAGTAGCAGCCTGTCAGGTGCATTTGCCTGGCTGCAGCAGGCCATGCAAGGATTCAGGTAAGAGGTAAGCACTTCTAAGAAGGAGTTCCTCCAGGAGATGCTCTCAAACACTCCTTCTGTCAGGCATGGAGAGCCATGATTCATCCCACAGCTCTGAAGCTTCACAGGGACCTCCTCTGACTTTGCTGAGGGTTTTTCTGGAAGGTACAGGAGCCTTTTGAGGCAAACATTAAAGCCTCTCTATTGATTTTGATGTGTATGGATGCAGACAGGTTTTCCTCACTCCAGTTCTCTTCTTCCAGGAGCAAGTAAGTCAGGAATGAAAAGCTTCACTTTGATTATTCAAGAAACCCCAGAGCAGAACTGTGTTCAGTGCTGCCAAGCAGAAATTTAGGCAGGCCGGTATCCTGGAAACTAAAAAGGGCAAGTGCTCAGGGCCTTCTACTGGAGCACTGGGTTGCTCTCTGAAGATATATGTAACGAGATGTTCCCCATGGAGACCCAACTGCAACTCCCAGAGTTGAATTACACCTTCGTGAGAACTTGTTTGTAACCTGTGTGAAAGTTTGTGAGATCTCAGCTGGCCTGACAGCTGCCAGTGGCACCTGAGCAAGCTAGTTTGGCTGTTGGGCTCTGTTTGCACGAAATCCATGCCCTTGAGCAGCAGCAGCAGGATATCAAATGCTGTGCAGCTGGAGTATTTTCTCCAGTCTGGACACCACTGATACATTTCATGAGGCTCTCAGCCACTTGCCTTTCAAAATGAGCCACTGTAAAAGCAAAACCGAACACACACCACATCTGCAACACAGCTTCACGGCTTACATCACCACTGGAGCCACAAAGGCATGTCTGGTTTTGTGTATGTCTGAACCTGTCCTTGTAACCAGCAGCAACTCCCTCCGAAGCTGACCTGCGTGCACGAAAAGAAAACCGTGCGGATTGTTCATGTACTGCTTGTTTCTGGAGCAAGAGAAACTACCAGTATGGTAGGCACAAGGAGCTTGGTGAATTTTCAATCAAAAACCACATCTATTTTCCACATTCTTCTATTCTGCTTAGTGCCACAGAATCTAAACGCTCAATGGTTTTCTAAAGAACAAATGAACAAACCATTGTCTGCTTGCAAACTCTGAAGACCCCGAGAGCCAGACAGGGGAAAAAAGAAGGAACATTTTGAACTGTGGAAAGTCCCAGCCTGAGAAAACTTAGCACTGCACCCTGGTGCATCAGCTCCATCAGATCCATCAGGCAGTACAATTAACCCAGAAGCTCTTGGCTATGAGAAGCTAACAACTCAGGCTGTTCCCATATCTTCTAAGTGCCCATAGCAGCACCAATATTCTGCATGAGGGAAAAGGGAGCCAGCCACCTCCCCATTCCTTTTTAGTCCATCCCAAAGACTAGGAGGTGAATTCAGAGAAAAAAACAAATGAAAAAAAGAAGAACAAACTTATTTACTCTGCTGCACTGCATCAACTGAAAAGCAATACAGACCCCATCTTTCTACAACCCTACCACATGGCTTTGAACAAGCCGTGTCACTCCCAAGCACAGCCAGGAAAATAGTCTGCAGGAAATACTTCACCTAAGGGTCCTTGCTCCTTCCTAATTCTCAATACCCTAGATGGGCAGAGTTTGAGTTGAAATCTGTGGTCTTTTCAGGGGAATACCCAATCCCACCTGCAATAAAAGAGAGGAAAGCAAGCAATAAATATGAGTTTAATTTAGGGAAAGGAAGGGAAGGAAGGGAAGGAAGGGAAGGAAGGAAGGAAGGA
>VZTG01005923.1:1011442-1066265 GCA_013397845.1 Melanocharis versteri
AAAAAAAAAAAAAACACACAAAAAAACCTTTTATTTAATGGAAGTGTCTATTATTCCTATTCATGTCTATTTCCTCTTGTCCTGTCACTGGACACCACTGACAACAACTCCACTCCACCTGCTTTACTCGCATCATCAGTCTTCATCCACATCAGTAAGAGTGCCCTGAGCCTTCTCTAAGCTAAGAGGTCATGGATCCCTCAGTCAGTGCTCATACATCACACACCCAGGCTTTTCACCATCTTCGTGGCTTTTAATCATCTTTATGGCAACCAAGTGTTGTAAGGAATGACATGGCTTCATTTTTCAATCCAGTGCTAGGAAACAAGTCTCAGACACCACTGATCCAACAAAGCAACCAGCCCCCTGCAAAACCCACCCTCTAAAGTTACAGTGGATCTTTGCCAGTGCTCTGACACTTGTTAGCACTGTCTTCATCTATTTCTTTATAGGCAGGACCTGGCTCTTGGACAGTACTGTCCCTCCCCAGCAGTGGTAATAAAAGCTACCGATACTGTCATCTTCATCTCAAAAATACAGAACTGATGCTTATGCATGCTCATGATTGTAATCAGAAATGTGAATAAGCACAATGGCAAGTCAGGAACTTCCCATCTCCTGCTATTTGCACTGCTGTTGAAAAGGCAGAATGACTCAGGCTTTTGCTCATTTTTCTGAGTCTCAAAAAAAAAATTAGGATTCAAATTCTCTCTAAAAGGAAGAAGCTTCATGTAGCCAATACTCCACTTCCAACACATCTCTGTTATGTCCTGTAAGAAAAGATTTCAGAGCTTTTATACCAAATGCCAAAGAAGCCAAACAAAAACAAACCACAGACTAATGAACCAGAATTGTAGCATTTTCCCAAGATTCTAAATTTTGTTTCCAACAGTTCTTATTAGCAAAAATGCAGAATTAATGACTGTTCAGTAATAGCAATGCAGCTGAGATTACAGCAGAAGAAACACAATATTCTTGCCTGATGAGATGTGGAACTGCAGGTGCACAACTGCAAGTGGAGATAAGGGTGCTGCACAGTCTTTTTTTCAGTCCTCCTGTCATTTAGTTTCCTGACTCTTCATGCTCATCATTACTGTCTCTTAAGAGGGACAGCAGTGGGAATTTTTAAAATGCAAAGGAATTTGGCTGAGGGAAGAGGAGAGGTAGCACAGGCATTCACATTGTGGCTGACCAGAATGGGGATGGAGCTTCATCTGCAGCAGCTGCCCTCTTATAGCTCAGCAGCTGCGGCATCAGCCCCGGGTTTAGTGACACACAGCCAGAAACTGCATTTACAACTAGAGCACACATTGTGCAGGCATTCATTCTACCAGTCCTTCTCACTTGCCAGATCTTTAGATTTGTGCGTAGTTAGCAGCTTCCTAGGGTTTAACAGACACCTAGAAAGCAAAGGGAAGTAAACAACACTTCTCACTGTAGCTGAACTAGAATTGACAACAAACAAACAAAAACCAACAAAACAACAACAGAAAAACAGTCTTGAAAGGAACATTATTACAGAGCTAAAAGCTTTGAATTCCTTCCAGATTTGTGGTGGTTTAAACAGAAAGAAAGAGAGGAGCTTTCCTGTACCACTCATGGCAGTTATGATTATGGTATAAGAATAAAGCTGTATGGTTGCATTTGTATGTTAATATAAATGATATAAAGAAACAAACTTCTGGATTTTTGTCATTTTTCTGTACTACACTCTCAAAAAAACTCCTCAGGGTTGCAGATCTAAAAAACCAGCTGCGCAAGCTGATTTTCCAGTGTTGTTGACAGACAATTGTACTTACAAATTCAGGGTTCAAAGTTGCCAAAAACTGATTGTGATTTTCCTTCAAGCTCTGTTGAATTCCTCTGTTTGTTGTGTTTTGAAAAATATAATATATTGGGGAAAGTATACTTTATATACCTTTCAACATGAAACTGAATTAGAAGATAAGACTAAAACATTCATGAATGCAGAATGAAGTTTTAACAGAGGCCACCCCTTCAGATTAGGTGCAAATCTACAGATATAAATAATTAATAAAAAGTGGATTACTCACCTACTGCATGCATATCTTGTAGCCATATCACTTTCAGAAGGGGTAATTTTAAGATGGAATTAATATTAAGTGGAGGCTGCAGAAAAACTGTGGGGCAATGGCGTGTTGTGGCAGTGGAGTAGTTTCTGAGGCACCCTCCTTGCCCACAGTAGCCGTAGAGAATCCACCTTCTGCCATCGAAGCATCTTCCACTGCTCTTATGCTCAGCTGCTGAAAATGCTGTCTCCTCTCCTGTTGGAATTTAAAGCTCTTAGCACCATTTCTGTGAGTTGTTTCTTGGTGTAATCTAATGGTGACTGGGTAATTATAATTAGCATTCTTTGAATAAGGTTCATAGCCTTGAACACTGCATCTCTTTTTTCCTTTTAGTAATCCATTTTCATTTTTCAATGAAGGTAGATCAGAACTTAGGCATTCTTCCAGCACCAGCCACATAAAGGTGAATATCACCTCTCTAATGATCCTGCATATTCCTCTTTTCAGTAGGATGTAGAGCCAACATAACCACTTTATAACAGCAGTTGAGTCCTTAACTGCTAGTTTTGTCCTCAGAAACTTCTTCAGAATCATAAATTCCTAACATATGCTCCTTTTTTCTTTGTGTGTGACCTGCAGCCTGTGTTCCTCTCTCTACAGACTCCATGTTCTGAAATGCTTTTTAACAATATAATAAGAAAAGCCAGGTAAGTTCATGACTATGCCACCTTGCCACTGATAGCTGTTTAAAATCTGAATCAGCACTACATCTGATATGTTCTTACTTGCATTTGAATGTGATTAATTGTGTTATCTGAACATGGTGCAGACATTACATGTAACTTGCAATTTTTTTTATTAGTCAAAGTTGTAATCTAATTTAAAAACTGATTTATACCTGTTAGATATACCCTAGTTCTCTTAAAAGTACTAAGTGATAGTTAGGCTTTGAATAAGCTCATCTCTCTACTCTCAGGGGTTAAAACAAACAGTTTCTCTGACAGCTAGCAAATATCAGTAATCAGATTATTGGATAATTGTCCCAATTCCCCTAACATTTGCAGTTAGCACCTAGAAAAGCTTAAGTTCTGAAAAGCAGTAATAAGTCACTCGCAGTGCTTGTAGTCTCTACTCTAATTTATTTGATTCATCCTGTGCCAAACTTTGTGCTCTTTTGTCCACCTGTGGCAACCTGTCTAGGTTGTCCCTGTACAGATCCTCTCATTTGGTCCTTTTGGTAATGCCTTAGCACAGCATTCTTTTTTCTTGATGTTTTGATCACAGAATAAATTCCTTTGAGTTATCATATTATACCCTATTTTATGAAGCATCTTGTTCTTGGAACAGCTCCTATTTCTGTGAGGAGTAGAGGAGGGAAAAAACCCTCAAAGTTTCTAGTTCAATCTTGTAAAGCCACGCAAGGAGAAAGGGACAGGCAGATTTCATTCTGATAAATTCCAGGTATTGTTTTCTAAATATTGTATTGGGTATGAAGCAGCTTTATTCCAACAAAACTACTCATGAGTCACAGGCATTATATCCTAGTTTATCCTGCAGATTACAGTTCTGTCATAATTTAGCAAAATAACCTGCAGTGCCTGCCAAGCCCAGCATTAGTAAGTAATAAAACAGAAATGTGCTCCGTGTCACTGAGATTTGATAAGCCACATCCTACAGCTCAAAGCCTTAGCAGAAAGCCGTGTTCACCCACTGTAACTGCTAAGCCATGTCAACTGGTGGAAATCACGAGTGTGCCTTGCTGCCCAAAGCTCCTCCAGCTTATGTTTGCTTTATTTTGCAGTCTGAGAAGCAGGTAAACCTAATTTGCTTTTACTGCATAGATTTTGCTGTGCTCTGCAGAAGAGCACTTCTGCAGCAGAAGCCAAGGCGGTTGTGTCTTTCCATAGACTATTGGAAGGGAAGGAGGAAGCTGAGTTCCATTCTGCCTTCAGACATGAGGCTCACAAATGCTCACAGACCCTTGCACTGAAATTCGATTGTCCTGAAGTTGTCTGTAAGGAGCTGCCTGCTCTGAGGCTGGAGAATAGGAAGTGTTTCCCTGCAAATATCCCCAGGCTTCCTAGCAAGGGCAGCTCTCTCTGCAGCTCATCTGTTCTATTTTCACAGATTCATGTCCTTCTCTAGGCAGGGATGACCTGCCAAGCATATTAATATCGGTGTGCCTTGCAGGTATTGACGCAGTTGTTTAGGTTATGATAGGCTTTACTGCACCTACTGCTCTGCTCAGTCCTTATTCTCCTTCTTGTGGCTCAAGTCACAGCTCAGACAGGCCTGTGAGTGGGGCATTCTCTCCTGCAGGGGATAAATGGGATGTGCACAGAAGCTGGAGACTGCAAAGGCAGGACATGAATAGAATTCCATATTCCCTTAGATACGAGAAAGAGGACATTCAGATATTCATTCTCTGGTCCTGTACAAAGGCTGTCATCTTATGCTGAACCCTTAGGGCAGGTTGTGAAGCTCCAGTCTAGCCTAGAATTTGTAGTATTTTCCTTCCTGCTGTTTCCTCCATAGTAGAGGAGGATACTGACAGGCAGGATCCCTGTCTGCCAGGAGTGTGCTTGCTCACAGAAGATTTACAGTCATGTATTCACTGCTGTAGAGAGGATCTTGGTCGACCAGGTCTGCACCTCTTGAGAAACCATGCCACTGAACTACCAGGCAACTCACCATAAAAAATTATTACACTGCCTTCTGCGAGGCATTGTTTGCTGTGAGCCAATTTCTTTTATTAGATAAACCAGGAGAAACTAATATAATCAGACAGGCAAACTAACATGCACACCGTCCTTCTTCCGGTCTGAAGGAGAAGCTACATCCTCAAAGCCAAGTGCAGTTTGAATGAGATTTTTACTTCATTTGTATTAATCTGTTAAATGGTTTGAAAGAATATATGATTGAAACCTGTAAAGCAGAGGTTGATGTTAGAGAGACATAAGGTCTGTAGATATTAGAGAGACAGAGGCTGTAAGGTTGGTAGCTCCAAAAAAAGAGAAAGAAGTAGTTTACTCCTTACAGAATAGGCCTGTAAGGGATAAATCAATGATGGGAAGTAGGCAGAAGCAGTGCAACATTCTTCTTCGGTTTGTGGTTTTCAGTATGCAGTACAGTTACCAACTATGCTTGCCAGACTCTTCTGGTTAAGGTAAACACTTTGAGGGTCTTGAGAAAGGTGAAAGGAGCACTTCTCTGGAAATGCTGACAATATGACTGTAAGGAGGTGTTTGTTCTGTGCTATTGCACAGCAGCAGTTTGGTTTCCTCAAAATTCATGGATCAACATATTCGCTTCTACAAAAACTGCTACAGTCCAACATAACAAGTACAGGTAATGAGCAGTCATTGTAATGACAACATTCATTTAAGAAGGATGTTCTTTCTTGAGTCATCATGGGTTTGGGGAGCCCCTTAAATAGGCCTTGTGTTATAGGAACAAACTCCGGTTATAATACATGCACAGTTGTCACATAGCACCAGCACTGGTGAGTGCATGGAAGAAATGCACAATCAAGAGTGACCCACCCTCTACAGAGAACAAAAAGATTCTTGGTGGGAAGGAATCACCTCTTTTCTTCAAGGTGGTCAGCAGAGACTCCTAAAATTTTAACAGTTTCCATTTCTGTTAGGCGCTTTAAATACTGAGCATCACTTTAAAACTCAGCTCTCATTTAACCTGCAATGAAAGTTTTGCTCTTTAAAGGGTTTTCTGTTCTAAAAAAATTCATTTTGGGTCCACAGTTTGTATCAAAACACAGCTCCCTGAAGTCTGCATGTAACATACTGGCTTTTAGCCACCTTCAACTTCAAAAAGATTCCTTTGATAAAGCAAGATATTCTTGCACTACAATCGGGGTTTTTAGCCTCTAATCTTTGTAAGTCATATATCTTCAAAGAAATAATCTTTTCGCTTGGAATAGGATAGAGCTCAGAAATAGCTATTAATACCTAAGTACATGCTATTTGTGTAGTGAAATACCTTTCATCTGGAGGTCTCGACTTTAGGACAGCTTCAAATCCGACTCTTGAATTCAACAGAGCTGTTTAAGCTGCCTCCTGTGTCAGAGAAAAGTCCACGAGCTCTTTTATCTCCTGCACAATCAGACTTAAAGTGCTCCAGAGACCAAATAATCTCAGCGGCTGGAGGGCATGGAGAAGAAGGATGATCGATACAGGAATCCTTCTGGCCAGCACAAGGACAGGAGGTCAGAATTTTTCACCAGCACCTGAGTGAGGTATATTCATTCCTTCACCTTTGAATGAGGCTGCCCCTGCCATAAAGAGCTTGCTAGTAAATTGAAAAGGCTGAACTTGCTAACCTGCAGGCCTTCCTTCCCTGAGGGTCTGGCAGTTGTAGCTTCCCACAGTTCAAAGATCATTTCATAGTACGGAGACGTTTTTCTCCACAGCATTGAAAACCTTGGTAGGTAGCATGCAGCCTTGCTTCAGTGAAAGTCTTGTGTCAGAGGCTGTGCAAGTGTGTAATTTATATGTGTGTACTCAATAAGGGGTTTTTGTATCCATTCAAAATCTTTCTTAGGCAGAGAAAAACCACCTCATTTCACCTCACTTAGGTCAAAAACTCAGTCCAGTGATTCTGCCAGGCCTAATAGAAGCCACACTGTGTTTCCAAGTCCACAGTGTTTCTGAGATCCCCATTGGCAACTTGTTCTCAAATGGAACTCAGTGGGACAGAAAAAAGGGCAGAGGCGAGTGCCACCACCTTCAAGCACCATCCAGCCCTCTGTGTACTCTGGGCAAACAAACACATGGCACGACCATGCCCCAGAAAGAGCAAAATAAAACTGCTACAAGAACATACTAGAGTTAAGCAAATGGTTTAGAAAGCTAAGCTAAAATGAGAACACCAAGTATGTTTAAACTGCCAAATATGAAAAAGCCCTTTTCAGTGACAATAGGCCTGATATGCTAGCTCTCTTGCTAGGGTGGTGTTTGAGAATGGAGTGAAGTTCTAACAGCTCAGTAATATAAATAATAGGCAGCTTTATGGAATCATAATATACACCTCATAATGAAACTAATGGGCCTTATCTGTACAGATCAAAACAAAATAAGATTTCAGTACTTAAAAAGAACATAACAGTCATAAATTGGCATCAGCTTGACATGGATATAAATGTGAAATAATTCACAGTGCTGGTTTTATGATCAGTGTGAGTGGAAGTGATATGCCTGAAGCCCCCTCATGAGAGACACAATTAATGCTGAGATGCTTCTCTCCAGCAAGAGCTGATTATTAACTTCTTGCTGCTTTTCTGTGTCTTCAAGAACAATTTTTGGATTACGTGGGAGGGAATGAAAATTAAACTTATAATATCCATATATCTTTCTTGTAACTCAAGTTCCTAGTAAGCAAGTTATCGTATATTTTGATAAGTCCATTATGATAATGAAAAGTGATGACCGAAGTCCCCTGGGCTTGTAGGATATGACAGTCCTTATATCTAACGGAGAAGTTTTTTATAATGAGGGTGGTAAAACCCTGGAAAATTTCAAGACCAGACTCAATGGGCTCTGAGCAACTTGATCTAGTTGAAGATGTCCCTGCTCACTGCATAGGGGTTGGACTAGATGGCATTTAAAAGTCATTTCCAACCCAAACTGTTCTACGTTTCTATGATTATAATAGCCAGAAAAAAACCCTTGACATACAAGGGAGCTCTGAATGAAGTTGAATAACTTCGGTTCTTCATTTCCTTTTATTTTTTTACTTTAACATAGCCTTTGGCAGTAGCTCCAGATATTGAAGTTTCATAGTAGGAAGCAGAGTACAAGACCATATAATGGGGGCAGCCCTGTCCTGAAGCAGGTAGAGGTTAAATGGGAGGGGGAGAGGATGTTACAGCAAGATGTCCAAAAGGAGATTTGAGAAACACAAAGCGTAAAAATATAGTCCCACCTTGTGTCCAGGGAAGACACCCCAGCTATCAGTCCCAAGCGGAAATACAAAATGCACTAGAAAGCTTGTTCCCAGCTCTTACCTTTGTGGCTATGATTCAGTTCTCCATCATGAGCAGTGGGAAAGTAAACTCCGGTGAATTGTTGATGGAGTATCTTGTCATTGTGTTACATTGATTGGTTTCAAATATTTCTGTGACTTTCCAGGAGGAAAAAAAAACAACCAACAAGTCAGTTATAGGAATAAAATATAATTGAACTCAATTTTGTTACCATCTTCACAGAAGCAACAAGAGCACAAAAGCAAGAAATGTCGGGAGAACATAAGGCTGGAGATACCAGCACAACCTCATGGTTAAAGACACCTCTCTCAGATTTTCAAAAACTTACAATTGGTATCAGAAAAGAAACAAATGTGGTGGCTGAGCTACTCACCGTGCTACTAGCTAGTACTGAAAATTGCAGGACTGGTGGCACAATCTGCTTCTTTGCTGAGAAGCTGACTTGAAGGTTTCCAACATTGATGGATAACAATGGGAAAAATTTATGTCATAAAAACTACTCATAAGCAAAATACTGGGCAAAAGCCAAGGAAGATGGAGAAAAGATTGCTAAAGCTGGGAAACACAATGTGTACTAAGTATTAAACAGTAGGAGAGCGAAGGGAGCTAGGGAGTCAGACAATAAACAAGTGACAAGTGGAGCCCTAAATTAATTTAATCAGACAGTAAAAATCATAACAAATTTTGAAGAAGAGTGAAAGGAAAGTGCCAAGAGGCGGAAAATTAAATAAAGGTGCAGAGAAAGCACAATGGATTTAAATTGCTTTAATTTAAAAATGAAACCATAGGAGGAACATTTATCACTGCATGGGGGAAAAGAGACAAAGAGCTCTCTATCATCCTTCATTCAGCTTCAATTTGGGCAAGTCAGCTTCAAAACATGGGAGAAAGCTACTTGCAGCCACAGTCTGTATGGTTATTTGAGCCTGATTGTAAGCTTTTCTGTGACACCCTCCCACTGCCACAGTACTGGAGCAGATCGTGTGGAGCCATGGTAGAGATTTGAAGGGTCTTGCGCAAGCTGCCCATGGCTAAGCCAGGAACCAAAACCAGATGGCACTTGAAAAACCATGAGCCAAAAGCAGCTGGTACTTGAGACCATGCTTTCTTGCTGATGCGTGAGTCTGGCCTACATATTGGCATGGCCAGACTGGTCATCCCCAAGCAGCACTAGAAGACAACCAGGGCTTTGTAAGTTGTTGTTTACAGCTGTGGAGAAGACCCAGACTCCTGCACATGTTCCCAGATCCTCATGTCTGTGTATCTTCAGAAACTCTCTGACTTTCATCAAAGACAGATGATTATTGTATTCACTGTTAAGATCCATCCTGTAAGAGCTGCATGGCTTTAGTGGCTTCAGAGACCTGCTGTCTATAAACATGCTAGCAATTACTGTTCCAACCAAGGCTTCAGAAACTCACACAGCCTGACTGGAAGTGGAGCTGTCTACTCAATGCAGCAATTGTGTTGTGGGTTAACCTGGCAGGCAACTGGGCGCTACACAACTGCTCACTTGCGTCCCCCTCCAACCCACAGTGGAGCAGGGGAAGAGGAAAGGAAGAGCAAAAGCAAGATAAAAATTATTTCATAAGCAAAGGAGTAGTGGAAGAGAGAAAAAAAAGAAACTGAACCAAACCAGAACAATCACTCACCACCTCCCACAAGTGGACTGATGCCCAGCCAGGAGAAAAAAAAAGATAGCTCATCTCCCTAAACACCTTCCTGTCCATTTTGTTGCTGAGCATGACATTATATGGCATGGAATATCCTTTTGCTTAGTTTGAGACATCTGCCTGGTTGTGTCCCCTCCCCACCTTCAACCCTGGCAGGGGTGGACATGAAGAGTGAGAAACCAAGGCCTTGCTGCTGTGCAGATATTGTTCATCTATAGCTAAAATGTCAGTGTTATCACCACTCTTTGGTCACAAAGCCAAGCAAAGCACCAAGCATATGAGCTGCTATGAAGAAAATAAAGTGCATTCCAGCCAGGATCAGTACAGGAAAATTGGAGGTAAAGATGAAAACTTTTGCCTCGTGAATATGTGTCTGTCTGCAATTAAGTGACACATCTACTGTAGGAGCCCTTTCCCGTCCTTCTCTCCCCAACCATAAGCAGGAGTGAGCTGAACATCCTACACTTGATTTCTGGGTAGTCAAGGAAGGTGAATCATGCATCCCACTTCTCTGTCACCCCCACTACATATAAAGGTAGAACACCTTCCTGTTCATTGATGCTTTTGTTTGAAGGCAGATCAGCAATGGCAACTACTGAAAAAACAAAGGTGTGGAGTGGAAGAAATTGCATTTCCTACCTCACGCTTGATAAGGATTGTCCCAGTTTTGAGACACTCATAATCAGAAGCTGAAGAAAAAATTCAGGCTCATGCACCATGTGAGAGCAAGACAATTACATTGGTACTCGTAAAGAAGTATTTAAGTTCAAATTTTACCCTCCCAAAAGGGGAGAGTAATGCTAGGTTTACTTCTAGATGAGCCCTGCTGTTATGGATGTCACAACTTAAAAAGGAACTGGGTCTGTTGTACAGCTTACAATCTTCCCATCCCAAGCTCGAGCTTTTCAGTTATTAGAACAAGATGCAAAGATTTTCTATCCAATTTAACAGCAAACAGCATTTGTCTACATCTGCTTGCTGAATATGATCATTTATCAACCAACTTAATGGACAGTGTTTGGGCACTGCCTAACATATGAGGAATGCCAGATTCATAGGTGTGAGAAATAACTACAGGATACAACCCACGAGAAAAAAAAAAGTCTTGGTGGGGCTGTGGAATTACATGATCTTTAATGTTCCTTCAAACCCAAACCCGTCTATGATTCTATATAAAACCAGCTGATAAAAAGCTGTGTCTTGTCCCATTTTCACTTCTTCAGCCTTTTCTTGCACACATCCCATCTCCTGTCCGGACTGGTCTGTTTCGTACTTACCCTTTTCACTCTGGAGAAGATTGTTAACATTACAGCTGGGAAGGGAACATGGAAATCAGAGTAATTAGCAGTAAGTTCTGGGAAAACCATGACTGCTGAGGATCTACCCCAAGCTAAGGTTCTCCTTGTCACTGAAGGCTCACTGAGGAACAGACTGACAGAACAGCGAGCTCCAGGTCAGCAAGACTCAATAAAGACACTTCAAGTATTCCACACTACAGGACAACGACCACTTTAGAAAAAGTATCATATTTCTAAGGAGGACAGAAAAAGATAGCTAAAAGGTAACTTCTTGACAATGCCACTCTTCAGTGCCAACCTACCAGAGTAGGATTTAAAAGAGTACCATGCTGCATAGCAGATAAAATTACAATTGAAATATCAAGCTGCTGGGTTTTTTAACAGAACTAATGGCAACACCAGCCAAGTATTTTGTTTTACCAGATATTTCAGAAAGTGACTTGCACAGACAGGATAGGTCCATAGTGTCAGGATAACTCTCCGATGGTAGTCTGTAGAAGCAAAGCACAGCATAAACAAGTCTTGACACATTTGCTCTGTTATGTAAAGTACCTCATCAAGAGTGAGATGCATGAGAGACAGAGAGAGTAATTGGAATAAATATATGACAGCTTGCCAGGAAATGTAGTCATTAGGCAAAATAAAGATGTTTTGGATCCTTGCAGAGACAAAGAGACCAATGACCAGGCAGGCAGGACACACGAAGCTCACCACAGACTTCCAGGTCCTTTAAACAGATCAGAATTTCTTGGCAGTGGCAATAAAATAATATATCCATGAATATGTCTGAAGGGAAGATGGGACGTATTTTGTAAATAAATCTTCCATCTGTCAGCCTAAACATGCCTCACCAGCAGCACTGGCTGCCAATGATCCGGGAGGACATGGTTTACTCTCATCTCAGCGTACTAGCAGTGACTCTGCTTTAGAAGATGATGTGCACAGAGACTTTTTTCTGCAAATTAAGTATATACATTCAGATGTCTGCACTTACTTAACACAAAAGCTGAAACAAAGGCCCCACACCCACATCGCCCTGGGATTCACACAGACAAGCCTTGCAGTGCTCCTTGGGATGAGACAAGTCACTTGCCACCAAAGAACTGAATTTCTTGTAAGAGTCTTGCTCTTCCTAAATAATGGGAATCCCTGCAATAATTAGTTCCTTTTCTTCCATAGAAGAAAGGGATAAAGCATGTAAATTATCCAATTCTGACAGTGACTGTGGTAATTACACCCCTGCGATACGTAATAGATTGTTTTCACAGATGAGGCAGATTTTATTAAAAACAGTTTCAGGTTTTGTTTCCAACAGCAATTTAGACTTGAAAAAACCACCATGTTTACAGAGGAAGCAGGGGAGACCTGAAACCAATTAGCAGTTTGATTAAATTCTGTCTGGGCCAAACATATTTTTTGCCCAATGTGAAGCAAGGAAGGAGAAGACATTTACTGCTTATGTTCATCAGAAGAGTCCTCTGCAAGCCCAGATGACAGCAGGAGAATGTGCATTCAGGGCCTGACCCTGGACTTGCTGAAACCAAAGGAAAAAAAAGGGAACACTTTGCACCTTGGAATCACCCCTGGGTTTCTGCAGGCACATTACAGAATTTCATGCTGGTTTCATTTTCTTTTTCAAACACTTCTTTAGCCGTCACATTCCCATCTCTAAACACTCTTGTGAACATGTCAGTAAAACAACACCCACTGGTCAAAACATTTACATTTAGCTCATCTGTTTTCCCTGGTTATTTATCTTGGCATTTTTTCAAGGAATGCTCTGAAATTGCTGGTTGTGTCAAGTTCATGTTCTCTTCAACACCTGTGTTTCTCTATTATGCTGTCATTTCTTCTCTTCAGTGAAGGCTGAGGTGAGGAAGAGAGAAGGAATAAAGTGTTTGCTGCCCTTCACCTCACCAACACATGAAATCATCCCAAGCTAGTAATAAGACAGTGGGCACTATTTTCAAGTCCACATTTTCGTAAGTGACAGATACTGAAGAGCCCAAGTCAACTTTAGATAAAGAACTGCAGTTCTCATTGTTGTTTCATTCTAGTTTTAACAACCACCCAGGCTAAGCAGTACATTCAGTCCCAGCACAGATGTCTATATAGTCAATTGTGTACTAAAATAGACACTATCACAGGATCAGCCAGAAGTGAGGAGTTTTTTTCAGTGCCTAGGAGTTCACACTCTAGTTGCTGGTGACAAAACTACTGCTAAAACTATTTTCAGCACTTTGCAACACACAAACCTAGGTTGGAGAGAAGAGTTCACTCACTAAACCTTATGATCAGGAGCATCTTTTAGTTCCAAAGGGACGGATGACTAGTGGACATAGAAGTAGGCTAAGCCAATTGTACCTCAGTTTGCTTTTCCAAAGGTCTGATGCCAAAGCATCTGCTGAGGTACATGACACATAGATTGCAGCCATATTTGGCCAGGCCTATTCCTTGCTGAAACAGTGCCAAAGAAGTGTGGGCCGGACACACCTTCCATCACACAGAGCAAAGAGTACAACAGATGCTCTACAAAAGTACTGAGAAACGTTTGTTTCCAGCAGAAACGGGACAGGCAGCTTTGCTGAGCAGCTGCATTACCTGTCTCCTTCGGGCTGATGGGAGCAGCCTTTAACAAGCCTCAGAGAAAGACCTTCTCTATGACAGGGCTGTCTACAAGGACTCTCTTCCCAAGAGGCGATCCATCTTCTTTCTACTACAACCTTTGACTTGCTCTTGGTTCCCAAGGTGTTTGTGACAGTTCACTGACAGGATGCAGGTCCCACCCTGCATAACTAGGGGACATAAAAGTCTGGCTAAGCCAGTTGTTCCCTGCATGCTTGTACATTCTTGGCTTCCTGGCAAAGCTCCCCAGAAGTTGCTGGGCAAGGGATGGCCAGCAGTTTTCCATTTTGTGGGAACAACTAGCCAATTTGATGAGGGAAATATGAGAAGACTGAAGCATTTTCACTATTCCAAATTTTCAACCTAGATTTAAACCTGAGAGGAGAGCAGAAGGCCAGGATTGAGGATGAGAGAGGAACGTCCCACTGATGCTGTGCCCTCACAGAAGACCAGCAAGGTCAGAAAACCCCATCAGAGTGAGAGTGACCCTGCTTCCTAGACCCAACATGCATTGAGTGGAATGGGCAGACAGCCCCAACCCACATGAGGGGTCTTTCTGCAGCTGCAGGATGTCACCTCCAATGTCTAACAGAAAAGAAGTAACCCCTGTGCCTGAGTGACGGATTTATCCTGCTCTCCTGTCAAGCAGCACACATTAAGAGACACTTCCAGTTAAACCCCACTTCTCGGGGTCTTGATCTGTCAGCTCCTTTTTCAAGTGTTCAGGTTGTATGAGCATCCCAGTGCACAATTCACAAGCATTGTTGCCATGCTTAGAATGTGATTAAGAGCTCTACCAAGAGGAGATTTCACTGCATTAAAAATAAGTATATCATCATTATCTATTATTTTAAAAAATTATAATTTACTGAATAAAATTCCACTGCCTTTGGGTCTCACTGTACACAGCCTAACAGGATACAAATTCTGAATTTGCCTCACACTCACTCTCCCTTGAGTACATAAAATTTATCTGCAAACAGTGCCACAATACCTGTCTATTTGAAAGGGGAAATAAAAGCAAACACACTTTCACTTAGGAAGCTGTCTGGACTGCCAAAACTGCTGCATGCCATTATAAATACAATTACGCATGGAATACAAAGAAAAAATGTATCCTGTGTCTTCTTCTGTAGAATTTATTCACCTGAGACATATTGTAGTCTTGTTATTTTCCTGTTTAATTAAATATGACATCGTTCTGTTGGCTTTATTCCCAGTGAATGGAGTCTGAACTAAGTGTTGTTCCAAACCACCTATGGCATGGTCCATCAGTCCAGCTTAATTTCTCTCTTATGCTGAGCAACATTTTCATTGCTATGGTAACCATACAGTTGTTACAGGACTAGGGTAGGAAATCAGTTTATGTAATTATTTCTCAGTTCCTCACATACAAGGAAACTCCTGCTTATTCTGCTATATCTACATATGTTTTGGGGAGCACAGATATTCGCTGATGACTGAACCTCTTTATAGCCACATCTGCAAGTGGAAAAAAACACGTCTGCCGCTGTCAAGAAGCTCACTTCACGATGTCAAGGGATCAAAGGCATCTCAGCCATATGCAGAGGCAAGGCTACCTGCATTTTCCATGTTCATGGCATAAGGTAGTTCTCAGAGTTGGACTAGAGAAACTAATACAGAGAATCAAAGCCAGGTGCCTTGAAGAAAAGAAGTTCTGGTGCTTTCAGCTTGTGTGTCAGATGAGGACACCTCGGTGCCTTGCTCTAAGACATTGTTCGGCTTTTTAATAGATTAAACTGTTCCAGCCCAGTCTAAACTGTCCTTTGGTCTCAGTTTATTGCTTCTGGTGTAACAACTATGGTTCAAAGGTACCACAAACCCAACCACTATGACGCAGCACAGACAAAACCAGGAGCATTAAATCTGCTGCACGATTTTGCTAGAGGACATATTGGGATATCAAAGTAGAGTTCACTGTAAGTTCTCTCAATGGCAACTGATGGGCTGAGGGAGCCAAAACCAGTGTCTTTACTACTAGTAGTCAATAAAAGGCTAATAATTGACAAAAACCTACTTCAAGCAGTTATTTTTAATCATCCTTAGCTTGCAGTATAGAAATTTAATTCTTTTTTTCTGCTGCCTTGAAGAATATACAAAATTATAATTTCTAGCTGAAAAAACTAAGCAGTTATGCACAGGATTCATGAGTTTTCTTGACTTCTGGCAAAGGATGAAAAAGGAAAGGAGCTGCACTCAATTTTTCTTTGTAGTAATTTTGTAGTCATACTAATAATCAGGAAGAGACTACATAAAAGTTTGGCCGTTACTTGCAGATTTTGTCACCAGATCTTTATTTGCTATGGATGTTTTAGAAACTGTTTTCCAAAGCAATTATTTGATGGGCTGGGAGAAGCTCTTTTGTAGCTATAGACACACTGGCATATTTTATTACTAAATTATTCTTATTTTACTAAGAGAATGTCAGAGAATGCTACACAGATTTAAATGCTCACCAAGATAAGTTACACCTTAGCCCTATCGAGAGAGACTGGCAAATGTCTCCCTCACATATGCAAGACACCGTGTTCTTTTGTCCTCAATATATGCTAAAGGGCTGTGTTGAGGATTTTTAATCTTAACAAGATGTGTTTTGCTGGGAGACGCTATTTCTTGTCTTAGACAAACTGAAATAAGAAAAAAAAGGAGGGCACACCAGCTTTGTGTCTGAAACAGAAAGAATAGATTTCCAGCTGAAATTTGCGACAGTTGATCTGAATTTAACTTGATTCTGTTCCTCAGTTACTCAGCTTACGGGAAAGGAAAGAGAGCAGCACGGAGCAGAAGTGAGCGTTCCTGAGGAGAACAGTGAGCACAGTTTTAGGCACAGGGGTCAGAGACACACACACACCAGTGATGAGTGCTGTGGAGTATACAGGCTATATAGGTTCATGCATATGAGGTGATTTGAGACCTTCAGTTGGAGTGAGTAGGGTAGAGAGCCATTTTGAGATGATAGCACTGATAAGGCCAGCTAAGCTAGATATTAGTGTCACCGGACAAACAGATGTATAAACAAGTCTGAAAAATAATACACCAAACATCCTGTATAAGCAGAAGCCGGTACATCATCAATACAGAATTCCCTCCCTTGCCCTTGTTCACTGACCATCTGTGGTTCTGTAGGACACCACTGCAAAGGCCTGATCAAAGGTCTCCTGAGTGAAGTTTTTGAGAGGCTATGTCTCATATATAAATTAAGAGTCTAGGAGATGAGTTCAAAAGGTAACCAAAGCCTCGGAGGTTCACATTTAAAACAACTGATTGATTGATTTTAATATGAATAAAATATCTGATAAGGCCTCGGTAGCTGTTCGCATCATCAACCAAGAGAAATGCAAGAAAAAGCTGACTCTAATTAGGAGAAAGTCAAAATTCTGTGACTGAATATCCACTCAGGCCTATGGTGCACCAAACTCCTGCTCTCCAAACTGCAGGAGCTGGAACACTCCACACGTTCTCCAGTATGCACCAGTCCACAGCTCCCAATATCTGTGAGACAAGCCCTTCAGCCTCTTCGTCTCTTCAGTAGAGGCATGGGGAGGGGCAAGGTTTGCAAGATCATTTTGGCAGGGTCTATCCTGACTGTACTCACAAAGCCCAAAGCTGGGGGAGTACCAGTCCTATGGTACCAGTATCTCTCACACTGGGAGCTGGAACAGAGACAAAGCAGCCTATTCCAAGCTGCATGGTTCCAGAATGCCAGCCTGGGAGGGCTGGTCAAGTCCCTGACTGTTTCCTTAGAAGGGGACATAGCAGTAACTCAGCATGTAAACTTTGCTGGCAAGTTTCTCAAAGTTCATGAAAAAACAGCAGGGAAGATATTAAATTATTAAAATTGTTTCGCTGGTTTCAAAATATGCAGAGGAATCTCTATATATAAGTACCACTTATCCAGAACTTTTTTTATTTAGTATTTCCCTATTCAGTAGTCTTTACAGAAAAATAATTGCACAGGAATTTCTGCACCGAAAAAGAACAATGTCCATTTGACTAGTGTACTGAATTCCTGTTAATGAATTTATTTTTCCTGTGAGGAATGATGCAGAATGGTGAAGGGACAATAGATGGATTTAAGATGGTTATTTAAACACCTTTTCAGACTTAAAACATGCTGCCATAAACAATCTACTCTTTTATTCATTCATCTTTTTGAACAGCTACAGGGAGGCAGCAGGTGAAGATGACCTTACTTAAAACTCACACTAACAGTGTTATTTAGGAGCGAAGTCCACTGCTCCAAACAGTCCAAGCTACCAGAGACACTGGATGCACTTTTCAACAGTGGCTCAGCCTGCTGTGAAGGCAGGAGATGGCTCTTCCTTAAGACACATGACAACTGCTCTCACTGGTGAGCACTGAAGCACTCAGCTGCTCTTTGTGCTCCCTAGAGTTAGTTTTCCTGCCCCTGCATTTAGGCACTTACCTTCATGTTCCTAATTTTTAGAAGTCTTCCCCGCAGAATTTAACAGTTACGTTTTATACACCCTCCTTTCTCTCTCCCCCCTGTGGTCTAAAAGCATCTGTGAAGGCCTTTCACCACTTAGAGCATTGATGTATGAATGGATCATTCAAGACATGAAGAATTTTCTTCAATTTTATACTGGGCAGAAGCCCCTAAATTATAACCTTCCTGGACATAATTTGCTTCACCTCCCAAGCAGCTGACACTGCTTGTCACTCCTATCTCCCATATTGCCATTTTGGAGCATGCATCAGAGCAGGGCGTCGCTGGCTTCTCCGTGAACACCATCAGGGTGTAGTTTTCACAACTTTAACTGAAGCAGATGACTCCTCTTCCCTAAAATGGTTTTGTCTCCTCTTCATCTTTTATGGAGCTGATGCTCAAAATTTTACTTTGTGTTCTGCACTGACACTCAGTTGCTCAAGAGGGACACAGTTCAAAGCAGAGACCAACAAGACCAAAAGGGAAGGAAGATGAGCCCCTTCTCCCCATCCTGAGGTGGTCAATTGGTGTAGCAACTTTTTTCCTCTTTACTGGGAATGAGCCAGGCACCACTTCTGACTTAGTGAGTAGAAAGCTCATATCATACTGTGCTTTAACTAACATACCTGTCTTTATAGACATTGGTAAAAGCTTCTCTTGTATGACTACAGTTCAAGCAGCATGAATTCACTTATTCTTCTGTCATGTAATCTCAAGTGCTTTCCCACACCTCCATTTTCTGCCAGGTAAATATCTTTGTATCTTTTGCAAGTTGAGCGAAACTTCTTGTTTTACTTGCTTTTACATCCACAATAAGTAGATCTTCCTTACCCCATCTCACTGCATTTAAAATGGATTCCTTATTTCAAATAGGAGACAGTATTTCCAACAGGATCATGTTTTCTACCTGCAGATGCAAATATAGACAGGATTGCCAGCAGGTACATTTCAGTTAGAAACATTTGCAAGTTGGTGACAAAATGCGGACATTCCTCTTTGACCTCTACATGCCCAATCATCAATAACAGAACCAATAAATCCCTTGGGAAGCTACAAACACACAAAGCAAGTGCATTTCTCATGGTTAAAAGCAGAAGGATATGCAAGTTGGGAGGAACATTCTGACATTTTAAGGTTGAAGACCATGACTTGCATCCAAGGGAGCTCCTCACGCCCTTCTGGGGCATCCAGCAGCAGCTCCTGGCAGATGCCAGATGCTCAGGCTTAGCAGCCAGCATGAACTTGACACTCTTCTACACCTACTAGAATTTTTTACCTGTGTTGCCACAGCAACTCAGCATGTCCAGTTTGTGTGAAGACAGTAATATGTTTCCATAGGAACTAAGCACTCAGGCCTGCCCTGAAATTTCAGCTGGGAAAACATGAAATTTATCCAATAACAGGAAAATGAAAGAATGAAAGGCAGGTAGTTAACTAAGAGAATCTCTACTGCATACTCATAGGACTGTATAGAGAGACAGCCACAGAACTGGCCAAGAACTAAGTAAATTTGGACTCTGACTAGAGCGTTAAGCCACTGATCACCCACTCCAGGACAGCTCTGTAAAAATAAGAATTTTTGCCCCTCGCTGATTGGCAACTTTAATATTTATAATATCTGCTCAAGAAGTTGAAAGGGCTGCAGTACAGAGAGTTTGGATTTTTGTCAATCCAAATTTCTCCAGACTAGCCTAGGAAAATTACATAACCCCTGGTCCAAGTAGATTTAAATACCTGTAGAATACAAAATGAAGTAAGCTTATTCTTGCTGCTGATTGTGTGAAAACAGCTATTTTAGTAGGATCATTTAAAGTCAGATCAGAAAAATCATAAAAATATCAATTCTTTAGGAGTGCAGATTTTTTTTTTAATAAACGTATGCAGGAAAAACCTGAAGACAGTTAAAAACAAAACCACCAAAAAAACCTAAACCTGCTTTCACAGTGCTATTAGTTTACATCACTAGTGATCAAAGACCTAGATATTGAGACAGATTCAGGCAGGAAACTGGGCTTCAGATGTATAGAAAACATTGCCTGACAGGCATAAACGGAAGGAAAAACAAACAGACAAACAAAAAAAAATGCTGTTGATAGGTCTGGCTTGCCACTGAACATCTCAAATGGCCCTGGGCACCCTGAATCCCACATCCAGCACAGCTGAACCAGCTCTCAAGACCGGCACAGGCTGTGCTGATTTGAATTCTAGCAATTACAAAGGGAGCTCTGAAATGTAGCTCTGCCGCAGGCAGCTCATTTTAGACAACTCGTTTTCAACCCAAATCCTGCTCTAGGGAGATCAAATAGACAGAAAAAACATTGAAGAGTAAGGTGTTTAAAACTTTTTTATGACTTTTTTTTCTGTCATTTCACCCCTTGCCCCGTAACTATTAAACAAGCAACAATGCAAAGAATGAAAGAATGGGAAAGTATCTCAACTTGACAAAAGCAGTCATGGTACTTTCAATATCATCCTACAAAGGAAAACAACAGCTGTAAGGTAGAGCTTATATGAGCAGAGAAAATTGGTTTGTGTATAAAACATGTTGATATTCCTTTAACCACAGAGCACTGTATTGAAGAGATGTACAGGAAGCACTCAACTGAACATTTTAAGTACTTTGTTTATCTTGCTTGTTTTGTACATCACACAACTTGCTTTGTGATATACCTTATCAACACCAGCTCACACATGAACACAGAAAACTTGCAGGAATCACAGAATCATTTAGGTTGGGAGAGACCTCTAAGATCAAGTCCAACCTTTGAACAATCACCACCTTGTCAACTAGACCATGGCAGTAAGTGCCATGTCCAGTTGTTTCTTGAACATTCCATTAGATGGTGACTCCATCACCTCCCTGAGCAGTCCATTCCACTGCCTGATAGCCCTTGAAGAAATTCTTCCTGATGTCCAACCAGAACCTCCTCTGGTGCAGCTTGAGATTATGCCCTCTTGTCCTGTCACTGGTTGCCTGGGAGAAGAGGCTGACACCCACCTGGCTGCAGCCTCCTTTCAGGCAGTTGTAGAGGGAGAACGTCTGAGCCTCCTCTCCAGGCTAAACAACCCCAGCTCCCTCCTCAGCTGTTCCTCCTATGAGCCACTCTCCAGACCCTTCAGGAGCCTCATTAAGCTCTTCTGGACTTGCACCAGCACCTCAATGTCTTTTTTGCAGGGGCCCAGAACTGCACACAGCACTCAAGGTGCAGCCTCACCATTGCAGAGTTCAGGGGGACAATCCCTGCCCTGCTCCTGCTGGCCACACTATTGCTGATACAGGCCAGGTGCCATTGGCCTTCCTGGCCACCTGGCACACGCTGGCTCTTGTTCAGCCACTGTCAACCAGCACCCCTGGGTCCTTTTGCACTGGGCTGCTTTCCAGTCAAAGTGTTTTGTGCCTGTTCGATCACATTGCCAGCAATAAAGGTTAATTACAATAAAAAAAACGACTGCCAGCAGCTCCATTTTAACAGCTGCCTTAAGGCTGGGATGATGCCTAATGCAAACAGCCAGACCATGAGCATTGCTGCCTTCAAAAAACATTTACACTTGATTTTAGATGCTCAGCCTGGTGGCCATCACTTTAGGAATGTATCATAAAATTTATAACCTGCAACAAGTGTCTCAAGTATTAGAACAATATAAGTAAAACTTAAAAGATACACTTCAAGCATTTTTAACCAATTGTATCATATCTAGATTAACCAGTTGAAGTAATGTCAAATGACCAATTGTTGCTGAGCTATCCACACAAAGATATGTTACGAGTGACAGCAGATCTATTCAAAACTCCAAAAGAAATCTGAGGCTTTTAGAAGTATGACAATTAATCCTAAATTACCTCTGAAAAATCCTCGAAGTGCCTAAGGTTTTGAGAGCCAGTCCTGGGGAAAACAAGTAACTGCTTATCTCAGCAGAAAGTTCGCTTTGAACTTTGAAAGGTGTCCCTCCACTTAATTCCACTACAGATACCAAATTATGACTGCTCTCAACTACAGTCTTCTGAAATAACTTGTGACCTATGGGCAACAACTGACAACCAGATCCTTTCCTAACTTCAAGTCCAATAAACTGAAGAGGGGCACTGAAGAGATGACAGTTCAGTTAAGCACAGCCAGTCACTGTCAGATAGCAATTTTAACCTTTTTAAAGGGTATCATTAAGACATTTTTCACAAATGTATTAATGCCACAGCTACAAGTCTTGCTTCTTAGGAGGAAGAAATATCCATTCAACACAACAGGAAGACATAAACAGTACTAGATGTCACACCAAACACCACCTACATATACTAGTGACAACATCTCAAAGGGGAGTAGCTGCTTTACGGCTTTTTTCTCCAAAATACTATTAGGCAGCAGATTACTGCCTCATGATAACACGTTTTTAATAATGGAATAAAAAAACACACTGATGGAAATAACCTCATTTAATACTAGGGCAACTGGTCAAATATTTTTAGGTATTTCTGTGCTCCTGACCCTGGTATCTGTGGTGTTACGTTTTTATCTTCAGATTGTCTCATAACAAGGGATGCCTGACATCAGTCACATGGTCACATGGGAAGTTTTGCGGGAGACCAAGAATCCATGGCTCTGTTTTGAGTTCTTGGCTGGAGAACTAAGCTTGTGGAAACCTTTTTTTGCAACACGATTAACTAAAAATAGAAAAAAAAATGCAGAAATACATGAAGTAATGTAAAATTATTATTTTTTTATTATTTGATGTAAATTTCATATTTTACCAAAGGTACTTTTCCTCTTTGTTTACAAAGCCAAAAATGTATCTGGATCACTTGCAAGTCAAATAGAGACATCAGATGAAAAGGAAAAGTTTTCAATGACCGATTACCTGAGTTACAGTGCAATATTTAATTTCAGATAGTATTGCTCTTAGGACTTTTTACAGTAAGAAATAATAAGCTTTATCAAGTCAAAACCTTATCAGAGCTTGTCATAAATTTAAGAATTCTCATGAACCAACAACGTGAAACACCTGACATAATGTATACTACACTTTTTTGCTTGCCCCTACAATAAATTAATACCCTGGATGACTTAAATATTAGCAAAAATATTTACAAAAAGAAGATAAAACACAGTATAAAACTTTTTTTCAAAGATATGATTCTTCCAAGAAACAGTTTGGTACCAAGAGTGAAATTTCAAGTCTTACAAAATTGTTTCTCACATATTTAAATTCATGAAGATAAATAAATAACACCGAATTATAGAAACAAACGTTGACATCCTCCTATGGGTTTATGCAGTAAAAGCATGTATCTCTTCTTGGGAGTATCCAAGATCCTTCAGATATCTGAAAGTCAAATCAAGTTAGCAATATTAATATTTGGAACTCAAAACCCACCACAGACACAGATGAAGCATAACTTCAGCACCACTTCCTTGTTTCTATTCAGACATGCACAATGAACTTTACCCCTGCAAATACATTTAGAAAGCAATCAATGCCCAGGAGCTCAGCTATACTACATGAACTTTTTGGGTAATGAAAACAATTTCTAAAAATAAATACAGATATCATCTGAATTATCTCAGATTTCTCAAGAGGCAGCATAGTTATTGGCCAATACACGTTGATTTCAATAGGACTGCAGAAATGCAAATCATGTCATATTGGTTCAATATTTTGAAGCTGGGCAAAAGAAATTTAGAGGACCTTTTATCTTAAAACATGCATACAAAATAGGAAAATATTAGGTACAGACACAAATAAATGCATTAATTTAAAAAATAATTGAGAAAAATGCTTATGATGGAACAACTGCTTTGTAGTTCTGTAACTTAATTTATCAAGCTAACACCAACAAAGAAAGCTTATTTCCTATTATTCCAACTTTTCTATGAACATCAAATTAAAAGCAGCATTTAAAACCCTAGGAAAAAAAAGATCACTGTTAAAGAATTGCTTTTAGAAAGTTTTGGACACCTTATTAGAACTCATGAAACTTAAATATTGCTGATACTTACTTAGCTACACATAAATATAAATGCACTCCTTAATTATGGCGCAAGGTGTTTTTTTCTTAATTACTTTTTTTTTGTTTTAATTTTAAAAGTTTTCTCGCAAAGCAGACAACGTAAGGCTGTTTTCGAAAGACTACAAAAACAGAAACACTACTGCTGATTAGGTGATCAAATTTTTAAAAATTTCTCATTTTGCAGTTCATCATTTAAAATACTCACTGTACTCCTTGTTCTGTAAAAGGTGGTGGACCACAGATGCAGATAAGCACTTTGGAGTTTCTTCTGCTTCTTTTCACAAACTCAGAGAGAAGAGATGAAGAAATCTTCCCCTGTTTACCTACCCAGTCTTTTGATGGTTGTGAAAGAATGAATTGAACCTCAAACCTGGTAAGCAGAAGAATATTTCATAAATATTACCTCTGATTAGAAATCTGCTACACAAAATGCTAGTGACCAAGACACTGATGATTCCTATGATTTCCTACTTCCTGTTCTGCACAGCTCCCCACTGCAGTATCAGATTGCACTGATATTTAGTCATTCCTACTGATCAAATCAGTCAAATCACCTCCAATATTGTGCATTTATTTAACCAAATCTTTCAATGTTAAAAATTCCAGCTTTCTATTTCACCTTACAAAGAACCCCAGCTGGCACCAATTAAGATACTTAAGCACAGATTTTACTGCTCCATTATTCACTTATACAAATGTTGGTGTAGCTCAATACAAAAGTAGTGAGATATGAATGCTTGGCCAAACTCATGAAAATGTCAGTACAATTTCAGTAATGAGACAATACTACAGCTGGTTCCAAAAACTCACCAACAGAATAGTAACTGAGTAAAAACCAAGCATTTCTGTATCTGAGACTCCTATGGAAAGGGAGAAAAGGCTTTTACTGTAAATTTGCACAATGTCTCGACTACAAAGCTTTGAATGTGCCAGACAACACTAGGGTATGAAACAGTATTGATTTTTCACTTCAATGTTGTGAAGGAACAAGTGGTTTCTACTGAGGAAGAATTCAGCTAAGAATTAACCATAAACAAAACATATTTTTATCACATAAAATCTAAGTAGTGGCAATTTATCAAGTGATAACAGCATGGGAACTGAAATTAAAGGGTAACCTGATAATCCTGTGTTTCCTTACAGAACTATAGCCTGCTGAATTAAGTTGACATTACATATGCACTGCTTGCATTTTAATCTGCAATTACATTGTAATTGAGGGCAAAATGCAACAACTCTTAAGGCAGAATTAAAGTAATGAGCCTATTTAAACTTTGAATTTCTACATAAACACTTTCATAACCAGTGACACCACAAAGATTTTTGTAAGACTTCTCTAAATCAGAATGTTTCCCTGGGGTACATTATCCTCCTCTTGCTCTTCTGTGCACCTTTTTGCATATCTGTGTTTTCTATTGTTAAGGCTAAGGCAAATTTTCTTCTGCATCAAAAAGCTTTTCAGTTTTAAAAATCATCTCATCTGAAATATCATCTCCAATAACCATCTATTAAACACTGTAAATCAAATCCCTGGCTTCCCATGGGACCTACAGAACATAACAACATAGCCTCTGCTAGGCATCTGTGACCAATGGATCTCCTTCCACTCCCTAGGTCCCATTATATCCTTAGTAAGAGCTTACAGAATCAGAATCTGTCCTTGTGCCAAAGCTGTGCTGTTAGTCTAGGCCCCAAGACTTGTTCTGTACACAGAGATGTTACAAGTTGATCCCCACAAGACTTTTAAGTACCTTTCATCTTTAAGAGCTAGTTGCTCTAGTTGGTTTCTCCAGAGTATGTCATCCTCAGTTTTGTTGAAGAAGATCAGCTTCACTGTCCTTAAAAAAACAACAAAAAAATTAAAATTAACTGCAGATTGTTTCAGTTAAAGAATCAGAACTTAATCCATCATACAGAAACATTTTACTTATATTTTTTGTTTTTTCCAGATGCATTATAAGTCAAAATGAGGCACACTGAACAAGCTTTGGAAAACTTGTCTGGTGTAGACAAAACAGCCCCAAATTAGCTATGCTACATCTTTAAATACTAAAATCATCCTATTCAGAAACTAAAATGTGCCAGAATCCTTACGGGCTTCCCAGGGCCCACTTCTCCGAAAACATGGAAAATAAAGCCCACCACACTAAAGTAGTGCTCTAAATGGTGGCATGGTGCACCACAGCATCGACTGCTACTCAGGTAGGGGGGAAGTCAATAAAAAGTGCAAAGGCAAGCCAGGCATTTTGTTCATTGGGCACAGAAGTAGAAATTGGTTATTTGGAGAATAATGTTTTGAGACATCCCTAATGGTACTTCCCAGGGTAGCCAAATATAGCTGCTGCAGTTCTGCTCAGTACTCAGCACTATAAAGAACAGAAAACACTCAACTTGGAATGAACTGGTCACAGTTTTGCTGGAAATAAGGGACAACACAACTAAAATGAAGAGGCGGAAATTTTGACATGATCCCCACCAGCAAAGGAAAGCTGTTTGACAGAATGATGACAAAAATTTAGATAACAAATAAGAAGCTTCATCAGCCCTTTGGAAGGAAATGGTGAATTTAACATACTGGAAACTACTTCAAGGGATGTAGATTTTAATAAACTAAAAAATACTGGTATGCAAGGTCTTTTGGAAAACTGTTCAAAAAGAGGAGTTAGAGACCCTTAAAGGATTTTCACACAGAGGAAGAAGAGGAGATAGAAAGTTAAAAAATCACTTTCCAAATGAGAATGACGATGAAAGTGGGATACTATATTAAAAGTGAATATGAGAACAGAGTAGTAATTTAGGAATGAAAAGCTGGAGACAAAGATACAACTATCAAGGCAAATCAAGGCTAGATTACAAGCATCCTATACTTGAGAAGAGCATTAGCCCCCTACCTTATGTTTAGTGCCTTTGTGTTTCAGTCTTCTTTTAAGAAATGTATCCACCTGACTGCAGTTATACACAATCAGTAAAAGGAGCAAAAAAACCTCATCTTAAAAAGGAAGTGTAGAGGACCAATATTCTTTTATAGTTAATACTTTGGCCAAATACATTTTGGCCTGTAAGAGAGGAAACAAGGCTGAAGAAAGAGCACCGTGACTTGATGCACAAAAGGATAGTGCCGCTATGAACGGAACAAATTGTTTTACCCACTTACAGTAGGCAAGAAATAGACTTACAAGATAATAGGCAGACTTTGTCTAGACAGTAAGAATGAAAATCCAATTACCCAAGCCCATCACACCACCGCAAATGCTGCCCAGGGAAGCTGCAGATTTTCCAGCATTCACAGTGCAGCCTCAGAGGTTCAGCAGCACCCGCCCAGCACTCCAGACACAGGTTGCTTTGGCACCCTCAGGTGACAAGTCTGTCATTGTACAGATTATTCCTCAGCTTTCTGCAGATCATGTTCTAGCATATGCAATCCAAGATTATGGCTAGTTACTTTGCAAAGTAAGATAATTCTATGCAAACCATATTTATACTGTTCATATATACACACATATATATATATTACACACATACGTATCTCATGCAGACAAACATACACATATTAAAGACACTCTGGTAGTACTTTCTCAAAAAATAAATTGAGGCTTAAAGACCAAATATAAGGCTAAGGAACCAAATTGCTTAGAACAGTCAGAAAAACAAAGGATTAAGAGTCTACATATAAATAGAACCTGTCTCAGTTCAAGTCACTCCAGCACCTAACCAGCCTCCACAGCAAGAAGGAAAACTCATTTACTTTGACTAATAAGGAAACAGATGCTGCTGCACCCTAAACAAACACTGAGTTCCCATATGAAATTGTGTTGAAAAGAGCTAAAAATGTGTTCCCAAGCACTTTGTCAGATGATAGACTCATCCTTTGGATTCGCAAAGCTAGTCAGCCACTTCTTTTTGCTACTGACAATACAGGACATTTTGGAAGAGCCAAACAGTACACTCTCTGCTCACAAAACAGGATTATATGTAACTGCTGAAATATGAACAATATAAGAATAGTGTCTGGATTTAGGGTTTGGTCTTTCAGAAAAAAAACTTTTGCAGTCTATGTCATCCTTCATAGCTTTAGTATGTAGATTACTGTACAATTTATCTCTCTATGTTATTTCAAAAGCAGAAATACTGGTTCTGTAGTTCTGAAGGACATAACAACCTTGACCAAGAACAAATAATGCTTTCTTCTGTAGATTTTACAGAGTACAGAATGCATATGCAATACATCTTTTCATGCATTCGCATATACTTAATGCTGTATTTATAAAAGTGACATATAAATCTTCTGTGAAAACTGGAACTCATTTGGTGTTAACTCGTGTGTTAACTGCAGCTTAGCAGGTGAAAACCATTAGCTAACTATTCTAATGTATCACAGATAAGCCATAAGTAAAGAGTTGCAGCCCTCCTCAGTCCAAAATCCTGTAATATTTATATAATAAAAAAAGACACTTAAATGTGAAGCTAGTTAAAAAAAAGCTCCTTAGAGTTTCTACTCAGTCAGCTCATTTGTACCCCAGCTAAAATCCAAAATGCAAATCAGTCCATGACATTGATGGTAGCCAAAAACCAAATAAGTGGAAGTTGCCTCAGCTTCTGACAGACTCTTCCCTAAAGCACACCAGTTTTTGGTGTAAGTTGAAGAAAAATGCTTTCATACCATATTAATTGTTTTATTAACACTGCAGCTTGTGTGTCAAGAAGCCCACATACCTGAGACAGCTAACTTCAGTCAGAGCAAAATTCAGCAGCTTAACCATTGGTGTGAAGCCTGTGCCTCCTGCCAATAAAAGGAGATCTTCTGAAGTTTGAACTTGTGACTTCTTGAAGTTGCCTTCAGGATTGCTGACAGAAATACAGTCTCCTTTATTTAAAAAATAAAAAAATAAAAACGTAAACATTAATGAGATGAAAACAAGCTAATTAGCATTCTGATTTTTTAAAGGCCATTTCATATTGCCTTCATCTTTGTAATATCAGGGTTTCTTTCAGAAAGGTACTATACACTTAATATAAGGATCATTCTTGTTGAAAGAAGAGATGTACAATTAAAACGTTTTGTCTTGATGGATTTTACACAATATGAGTACACAAACATCTGCAAAGTCAGTGTTAAAAATCTACCTCCGTATCTGAAATGGAAAAGGAAGTGCATCCTAAGTCCCATAAAACAGACCTACTTTCTTTATGCAAAAGTCCAAGTTGTTCTCAGAGCATATGACATCAAAGCCATCAACTATAATGTGTGATACAGTTCACATACATCAGTCAGGACAGCTTTCTGTAATGGACAGCTCCTAGTTAAAGTGAGGACAAGCCTTTACATTCAGGGAATGGAGAATAAGGATTAAAAGAAGTTTTAAGTAAGTCCTGCTGTATAAGTAGGTAAACAATAAGAACGTCACAATACTCAGACAGTGAATCTTTAAAAAGAATGCAATTGCTGCAAAACCAAACACAAAACCCCCCAAAGTATATTTACCAATTTGTAGGTGGTCAAGTGCCTGTGTGAACAGTCCATGGGAATAAATTTTAATCATTAAATATATATGCACACCATCATGGAGAGGTGGTTCTTGGAAATCCAGTGGCAAAAAAGGCAATACAGGGGTGTATGGTTTTACTACCTCTGTCCCTAGAGAGTAGACAGAAAGATAGCTCAAATAATATGAAAAGTACTCTACCTCCAGGTATCACAAATAAATACCAAAATAAACAAAGAGTAAATAAATAACCAGTATATACCATAAAAGTAACACAATTCCATGCTTTTATGCGATTTATTACTTTCCACTGCACCAGTTTTTATTACAGAATTGGAAGCCTTCTACTTCCAATTAAAAACTTGAGTATGTTATTTCCACGCTACTTAGCAATTCAGGACACAGGATGAAAAGATCTTGAGTCATCCCAAAAGAACATGAAAATCTAAACATTTTCATTAATTTTCAAGTACCACAGCTTGATTTATTCTAAATTTAAACAGCAGATTTTTAGTACTGCACAATTATATTTTCTTGCAGTGTCATTTCAAATATCTATTGTATAATGATAGAAAGGAAGATCTCAAGAGTTGGACACTAGTAAAGAATTAGGAAGGGAGGAGGAAGAGGTCAAAACAGTTCTCAATTAATGGATGTTTAAAAATTCTTCTGAGAAGCCTGTACCATGTAGACTTCAATCCAAGTACAGTGACCAGTATAACTATTAATATGCAAATTTTAAGAAGTACCCTTTAAAATAGTAAATTGTCTATTTCTTTGACCTTCTGTTTTAAGTTCACCTTTTATAAAATTTTGAAGAATAGCACATTGAAGAAAAGCACATGTGCTTTCCAAGACACATTCCTCTCACAACCTCACCATTATCATTAATATTGCACAACTGGAGTGTAAAGCACTGTTACCATGACTACCATAAATCCCTCAGAAAAAAAAAAAGAAAAAATTGCCAACAGTACCCTCCTCATTTCAAAAAAGCTGCAAACTAAAAGGAACTGACTAATGATACATAACACATATACAATAAGCTTCCCACACTTCAAAGATGAACAGCACTGCTTTGGTAGAGAGAATGTTTTAAGGGCAGAGTTGACAATAGAGACAATAAGGTCACCAGTAAATGCCAGTCATCTCAACAGTTAATCCAGTCAGTTCATTATTAAGCACTGATTGTGATCCTGGAAGCAGAGACCTGCTAACAACAACCGGGGAATTAGTGGCCATGGACTTGGCATTCTCCCAAGACTATGAAAAGGATTTATGTAAATATAACCATTACTACGTTCTCAATTTTTCTTACCTGCAATAATTTGTTTGAGGTAAACATGTTGTCCAGTGGGAACACGGAGATGTGTGCCCTTAGGCAACATTAGGCAGAAGAGTTTGGTGTCATGGGTAACTTCTGTCTTAGAAACCAACTTGCATTTTCTGTAGAACAGTCCTAAAAACATTTTACTTCTTAGTTAAGTCTCAATCTGTCATTCTGTTATTATATATCTTTCAATAAGAGAGAGAAATGTGTGGATTTCACTATATACTTATAAAAAGACAATAAATAAATGCTTCTTGTGTAAGTACTTATAATAATTTTTATAATTTTGGACTAAAGACTCATTTATAACCTTACTTTAAGAGCCTCTGACTTATTGACTGGGAAGAAGCAGAAAAGCACCAAAAACTATCAGAACTCCTTGTATGACATTGCACCTGCACTGAGTTCCCCATACAAGTACAGCATGGGTACACACAGGCAGACCCAAACCAGCTGCTGGAAAGCAAATGAAACATAAGCCAGCACAGCACCACACTCCTCAGCAACAGACTACCTACACCCACCCAGCAGGCTGAGGGAGGTGGCTCTGCACCTCTATTCTGTTCTTGTGAGACCTCACCTGGGGTACCGTGTTCAGCTCTGGGGTCCCCAACAGAAGAAGGATGTGGACCTGCTGGAGCAAGTCCAGACAAGGGCCACGAAGATGATCAGGGGGTTGGAGCACCTGTCCTATGAAGACACACTGAGAGAGCTGGGGTTGTTCGACCTAGAGAAGAGAAAGCTCCAGGGAGCTTATAGGAGCCTTCAGTAAAGAAGATAATCGTAAGTAATTTTCCCTCCTCTACCTTTAGAAGAGCATTTTTCAGCTAGGCCTTTGTTTCAGCACTGCAGTATTTTAGCTCTAACCTGGAATATCAGTGTGAACTCAGCTCAACACTGCCTAAACAGGTTTTTAACTCAAGGGAACTTTCATGGGCTATTAGGTACAGGAAGAGAGTGAGGGGGGGAGGGAGGCAGGAAGGCAGAGCTAACAAGCAACAAAATCCCAGGAGCAGCATTATCTAAACTTCATACATCCAAAACAAGCCCAGTAATTTTAAAAAAGGCAGAGAGAAGAAGCCACTTTCCTACAATAATCCCACCATGTAATTTGCCATCTTCAGTGAAGAATTTGTGAGCAGTTCCAGTGGATATTTTTATGTAATGCCTCTCAAGATTTGACAGGTTCATGTATGAGAATGCTTGAACATGACACCCTTCTAACGACACTTTCTACATTGGAGCAATTTCAGTGAAGTAACATTTCTTTTCCTCTTTTTTTCATAGTATTGAAAAATACTCATGTTGCTCACATAAACAGTTGAGCTATTCATGAAACAGGATGAGATGCAAAGGAAATCCAACTAGGCATCACCATGAGGATGGCCTGGTCAAACACTGGCAGCTGTGGGAGGGAGCCTGTCCTTGGAGGTATTCAAACCTTGACTGAACAGCTTTGAGCAAGAGATGACCTCCAGAGCTTCCCTTCAACTAAGTCAGTCTACAATTCTAATATTTCTTGAAGGTCTTAAGAGTTAAAAGCAGAAGCACCTTTAGCTTTTGTGGTTCAGCAGCAAAACACAAAAGATAGTTCAGTGATTCAGTGCTTCTTTACTTCCTGACTTCAATCTCATGTTGATTCTCTTTTGACAGGAATGGACTACCAGAAAATCTCTAATAAATGCGTATCACTTGTACATGGCACAATCCTGATTTGAGCCAAAAGTCTTTCTTGAGTCAACACAACAACACTTCTGAAGCGAATCCTGCCTGAAGGAAGGCTTATGCAAGTTTCCAGTGAAGTCTCCATTAAATACAAATCAAAACGTAAAGGAAATTCTAGCATTGTTGCAGCTCAAGTGATCACTGCCATTGCTTCCTTGCTCTTTCTTCCAACTGCCCCAAAGAGAACCTGAAGTCACTATGCCTGGTTGAACTTTACGCTTAACTAGGGCTACAGTTCACAATCAGATGCCAATTCCTGGACTTTAAAAAAACACAAAAAAGAGCTTTAGAGGGGCTCTCAATAAGACAACCTGTCCAATCTCCTTGCCCAGTGATCCTCAAGAGCCATTTAAGGACCACATTGAGTATTTCAGTAATTTCATCTAATGAATTATCATTTTTCAGGTATTTTATCTGTACTGCAATTTCCTTATTCCAGGATTATTACCCCAAACATTTTGCCCTTTCCACATATCCTAGATTAAAAACACAGCTAAAGAGTACAAGACAGCTGGAGACCAGACAGAGTGCCCTCTGACAGTGCAGTCAATTGCTGCTTGAAGGAACAGCCATTGCTATTAACATTCCCTTCTTCAATAAGTGCAGGATCACAGTCCATCAATCCAACCATAACAGAAACAAAATAATTTTAAACAGAGGGAAGCTTTCAACAAACAGTATTTATCCACAAATTGCTTAAATGTCAAGGGTTTAAACAATATGTTCCAGCTCAGCCATGCTTCTTTCTAACTGACTTTATTTCCAAGGGTACAAATAAACTCTGCTGGAACAGTCAAGCATCTAAATACATTCAGTCATGCCTGGAAATATACATTCAGGTTACCAAATCTCAGCTGCACATGCAATTTGTGCATGGACCAAAATCGGATCAAATTTCTTATATATCACTACTGCCACAGTAGATGGCCATGACATTTTTCTGCATACACTGGTTTTCTTGAATTATTCAAATAACTGCTATTGAGTTATCCACTATAAATGCCTGCAGAGACACAACAAAAAGCTTCTGACATGGAAGAAATATTTTTTTATTAAGATTTTCTCACATCTTTCATCTAACATCCTACAAATCCCTTATTTTGAATGAACAAGCATTTCAGATGAATCAAAAGAATGCCTGACGCCCTGAAAAAGTGGAAGTCAGTAATTCCATTTACTATCAATCTTGAAGTAAAGGAAAACATCAGCATCTCTCCAGCTATATAAATACTATGAAAAGTTTGTGGAAATTTGTTTTCTATCCTTCTTTTGAAAAACAATACACAATAAGATTGCAAAGTACAGTAGCCAAATAAATATGCTAAGATTGCTGTCAATTCTGCAGACTTAAGAACTGCTTAAAAGGATGTGTGAGGTTGGTAATGTAACCATTAACACTCATCAGCTAATACTCTTACACATATTTGAGAGTCAAGAAAGAAGTTAAAAAACTGATTCATCAACTGATTCACTGTTCCCTGACAATTTTTTCACCTTTCCAACCTGACTAATTCCAGCCTTTTCCACATAAACAACCTTTATCTCCCTCTTTTCAATTTGCCACACAGAACTTCTGTCCTGATTCATTAAACACAGTTTTTGAAAACAAGAGACCTTTTTAAGTAAACTTCTAGTTTAGACTGTAGTCTTCGCTACACGAACTAAAATTAGTTCATTATCGGTCATTCTCATAAAATCTGAAGCCACAAGCAAAAACAACTGTCAAAGCAGAAAAGCCTTTCAGTAAAAGGAGCCAGCCCTTAGTAGCAAGCTGAAGCCAAACAGTTGCTTTTGTCAACCCACAAAGCCACGTTAACTGTCAGATGCCAAAGACGTACGATTTGCTACTATACAGAGGCAAAAAGTACTGTTCTCTCAATTTTGGATCACAATTGCAGTTTCCAGCAGAAAACTCTAATTTTTCAAAGTGGACAAAGTCATTAGTGAGGAGGTTAAGTTTGATCAAATGTTTTGCAGACATCAAGTATCAGCACTGCAGCTTCTGATCTAGGAGAGGCAGCCCAGCAGCTCCTCACTACCAAAGGCTTACCACAAAATCCAATACAATTATGAGACATCACTCTCTAAACTCAACTTCCTCCTTTGCTGGAACCAAGAACTACAGCACCATGATACCTAGGCATATGAATTCAGTTTTACTAACAAACCTGCTGCACACATAAGGATAGCTTTTGGAGTACCATCCTTCTGCCTACTGCGTGTTCTTCCTTGTAATGAAAGGGACTTTAAGAATTTTTTCTTTATGATGTTTTTTGCTTTTCTTCAATGATAAAAGTTCAGTGACAATTCTTATTTCTTAGTTACTAGTCAAATTCCAATTGATGCTACAGTGGCAACATTAGCCTGTTGGCTTGGGAAAAAGCCAAATCGCTCCACTACCATTCCATCTCAGGCAGAGGGACTCCACCCCATTCCCAGCAAGCATTTACCAACCAAACATGTCCATCAGCCAGCTGAAAGTTAATCCTTATTTTGTTCAGGTTACTTGATTATGGAGCCTCAAGCACTGTTGCTGCCAACATAATGGAGATCAGACCACACAGCTGAAGGAAGGTGGCTGCCTACCATTCCCAGCAGCAGCCCAGTCTTAAGAGTTAAGACAATCACGAACCCTCACTGCTGACCATCAAACCATCAGTACCCTCAAATGCTGCAGGTAATTACTAGATTTCACAAGCTATCTCATATTACCCAAAAAGGCCAGCCATGCTTTTCCCAGATGGCCTCTCTCCCCTCCCAAAATAACATTCCCACTGAATCAAGACCTTCTAAACCTTCCCTGGTTCCACAGCAGCTCATCACAGTGTCAGTCTTGCTGATATACAGTAAGTGCTGCACCAGCACTCTGCTCCCTCCTGGTACTTCCAACAAAAAGCCCTCTATGATCTTCCACTTGATGTGGATGAAAACCACTGCACGAAACAATGAAATTGCATCCCATTTCATCCCCCAGAGGCAACAACACCTTGTTTCTTTACTGAACACTCAAAGCATCTGCCAATAGTTGCACACTCTTTAGAAGAGCAGAACTTGGTAATGAGGTTACTTTCCAAAACAGGAATCTGAGTAAAAGTTCAGAATCATTTTCAAAAGGAAGAAGCAATTTATTCTCCATGGGAAAAAATACACACACACACATAAGTCATCCCTACTAGCACGTCATTTTTTAATTGCATATGGCTACTGCTTTTATGTGCATGCCCCCTCATGAGTGGGTTTCCACATCCTATTTCCCAGAAAAAGCACCAACAAGACAATCATGTCTTAATACCTATGCTGTCACTATGCTGTATGATATTTTGGTTGGTTGGGAGGGGTCAGGTTTTAGGGGTTTGTTTTGGCTGTTTTGTTTTAATGAGAAAACTCTGTCTTACTTTTTATACTGCATTTAAATTTCACAGAATGCCAGCACTATGACCATAAGCTTTTTTTTACACTTTTAATGACAGGTTTCATAATAGCTACCTAAAAGTAATGTCAGCAATTCCCCTACACTGACAATCTAATTACACTGAATTGTGTTTTCTATGCAATACTGTGGGTTATAAGTAATTATTTCTCCAGTAAACTAAGTACTTAATCCTTCTTAAGGAGTATAGAAGCAGCATTGAATATTCTTCTGAATCTCCTGACCATCCTAAGACGCACTGCAGTTAACCGAAAATGCAGTATTTTTTTTTTTTTTTAATCCCCTTCGACTTTGAAGAAATTCCACAATTCTGTTCATTCCTTCCAATCAACTAAAATACACTTGCCAAAATGTTAGTATAAACTCAGTAGGAATTTGACAGTACACAGGCAATTTACCTGGGAGTATGACTTTCCCAGCCTACGGAGAAAAAAGTAGGGGCTTATGTTAATTGTTTCTTCATATAATAAAGTTATCATAGGCTTCCAGTACCATCTCTGCATTCCCTGAAGAAGACCTTTATCACTTTTTTGTAGAATTTAGACATGTCTGCTTCAAAAATAAATATTAAATAACTTTATAAAGTATAGATGCTTCTGCACGTGTGGTGCTTTACAAACTCATTCATGAATGGTGTCATATGAACAAGTAATAAAGACATAAAATCAAGTAAACTTTTCAAGTGTCGATCCTGACTGGTTTTCAGTCCTTCTTCCTGTGCTCTGAATACGAGGAAGTGTTTTAACTGGTCCATGCACATAGAAATACTAAAAAACTCAAAGACAAGAAAAACCTAATGAATTAAACATCAGTGCTCCCATAAGCACTCAGTATTCACAGTCTTGCCACCAAACTGGAACTGTGGAATCATATCAGGTAAAATGATTACTTTTATTAGAAAGCATAAGTTACCAAAAGAACTAGTAATACACAAAAATGGAATAAAATAAATTTTAAAAAACCATGTAACAAAATAACACAGCTACTTTCTATTCTGTTCCCAAATTTTCAAAAGTGGAAATTATTAGTTACATTGTCTTCACACAAGACTCTCATATTCATTACAAATAAGAGGTAATGCTGAGAGTAAGCAGACAAAGATTCAAGTGAAAAAAATCAGAATATTTAGGGCAACACATCAGTGCTACCGTATATTGAGTGCTCCATAGAAATACCAGACATAAAGCCATAAAACAGCTCTTCAAAAATTATTTTTTTAGCTATGAATTATTATTTCTTTGTTCACACTGCACAAGATATGGGTTTCTTTACCCATAACATTATTTTGCTCCCACAGAAGTGGAAACAAAAATGAAAACTCTACAATTTAGAATAAGGGAGCACAATTCTAAGCAGAAAAGGAAAATGGCTACTTAAGACTAAACTAAGTGAACAGAAGCCTCCAACATGCAGATTTTATGGCTGAGCTGAAAGCACAAGTTCAAATGAAGGAAAGACATGTAGGCCTGAGCATTCTTCTTCTATAAACATTCTTGCATGCTCAATTTTAAATTTGGAGATTTTAAAAATAAAAAACTGTGGAATATAAGTTTCTGGAGTAGGGATTAAAAAGCCATAGATACCAATTTATTTGCTAGATTCCTCACTTTTGTAATCAGGGATTTGAAGAAACTCAGGGTCACCAAGCCCTTTAACTTAAGTTTTCTGCATATTCAATTTAAGCTGACGTGAACTCAGTCAATGATATGTAATAAACTTACCCAATACCTATAAAACTCTTCTGCATAAAAGGAGAAATGTTATGTTGGAGATTGACGTCTTAGGGGAAAAAAAAGCAAAGTAATTATCTAGAAAGCATTGGTTACTAATGCTCAATATGTATTTTGTCAATTACATCTAACTATCCACACCTTCCTCATTTGCAAAGGATCTGTAAAGCCACTATATTCTTTAACTCTTGTTCTCTCAGATTATCTTCTCTTTCTGTTTTCTATAATCACAAAAAGTGGTAAGAAGGAAGAAAATGAGCAATGGACAGTGGACAACACATTAGATCAGGCTGTAACCCCTTAGATAGAGAGGATTATATTGAAAAATCTCATTTTAAAATGGATGACTCAACAGTTTCTGAAACTCTCAAAAGGAAAATTACATTCTACATAAGCTAAAGGTAGCTAGAGAGATGTTCTTTCATGCAGTCAGTCTTCCTTTTTGTACCACAGTAATCTCTCAACTTTAAAGGACCACGCAGCATAACTGAGGGCCAGTAAGAGGTGTACAACATGGTGAGCAACATTTCATTAGCTCTTAAAAATGTACAGCTTTGCTTTCACACATAATAAGGCAGACTATAATCCAACAGTCAATTTTTGAGCATTATTAGACAGAGGACCAAGAGGGCTTTTAAGAAACTAGGCGACCGCAATAACATCAGGAGTGTGGTTATATTATACAATGTAATTGTGCAGAAATTTTTAATTCAGCTGAAAAAACCCCAAACCCACTCTGATCACTGCAATATACTTTGGTGCTGCAACAAGTTCATACTATTCTGCTACCACAAAATGAATCCATATATAACATTTACTGCTGCTTGCAGACACATCAGCTAATTCAGAGCTGGCTTTAATACCTACACATGACTTGAAGTCCCTTATTTAATCCGAGCTCAAGTTACAAAGACGCAGTGTACTGGAACAACCTTACAACGTTGACAGATGTTACTGGACCTATAGTAACAACTGGAAATGAAGGGTTTTGATCCTTCAGTCCAGTTACTCCCATAATGATTGACACATGTCCATGCACTCTCTCCTCAGGGTCTACTGTGGTTTTCATATGGACAGAGAGGTCATTAAGCACACAGGTAACCACGAGATGGAACAACACTCAGGCAGCATTCACCTTCCAATATCAGGTTCACCTTCAACTCCATTGTGGGACAAAACAAACCAAGAAACCAAAGCAAAGCAAAAAAACCTCCTCCAAGTCAAACCCTTTCTAGGAAAACTCCTGGATAACTTTCAAGATCAAACAACAAGTGTGAAAAAAATGAAGGTACGACAACAGAAAAAGAAAGTCCTGGAAAAAACCAAATATGACTAACAAGCCCCAAGAAGTCCTAAAACAGCTGGTAGCTGACCATGAAATTGCTTACCTCTGTCTGTGCGTTTGATAAATGTATCATGACCCTCCCAGGGCTGTCCCAGCATTTTCCAATGAACGTTATCCTTTTTATTTAAGATAATCTCTACTTTCCCTACTTTTTCAGAAATATTTACTAGAAGAGAAAAGATTTCATACTGTTACTTTTAGTTACACTTTGTACAAAAAAATATTTCATACGTCAACTATAATGAAATTCAGAACAATTACTCATTTCTCAAGACACATGTAATTAATTCTTTAAATTAGAATATCAAATTAAAGGTACTTCCAGCTATCTCTCTATAATGTTTCAGAGTGCAGTTAAAACAAGCAATAACTGGATATGCATAATTAATACACATTATTTGCTAAATAGATTGTGGAACCAGTACAGCTTCACAGAACATCTGGTCAAGAAAAATGCTCGTGAACCCAGAGTCCTCGTGTACTGGTAATTGGTAGTTACCACTAATTACTACTTTCTTTTCAAGGCCATTTGAATTAACAATTACATCCAAGAAAATCTCAGTTTAAGCAAAGAACAGTTTTCAAATACACAACAGAACTAACTTCCAGCTATTTTAACATTTAGTCATACTCAGAGGGATCAGAGCACTATCAACTTATTACTTTCACAGGCCCAAATGCCACAATCAAAAAAAATATTTAATGTTATGGCTTGGTTTGATTGACTGTGTCAGGACCTGGTGGTTAAGTAAAACTGTAGAGTATCTGATGAGTCAGAAAAATAAACTTGAATTCCACATTCTGATATCAATATCATAGAGTATCGTGAGTTGGAAGGGACCCACAAGGATCATGGAAGTTCAGCTCCTGACTGGACTATCCTAGAAGAGATACAGAAGTGCTGCAAGAGACAGAAATTACCAGCCACATCTTCTGAAACTGCATGATCCAAGTCTGAAATAAATACAAACAAACTCTGTGTCAAGCAATAATAAAATTCTATTCCAGCCATCATATATACAGAAAGTATAAATCTAGGAATTCTGAGTGAATTAATAACCCTAAAAAGCTATGCATGTGTATTTGGCCTTGAAATTTGACTCATGACTACTAAAAGCCTCATGCATGAAGGCATTATTTTTCCCATTACTTTTAACAATGGCTCACATAAAGCTACCAATCTGCAATTGTTGCACTTGCCCTTGTGAATGAGGGCATTTTAATAATCATCAAAAACACACTTGAAGAAAAATTTTACACAACTTCAAAATGAATTTCTTACTGCACTTTAGTCCACATGTAAGAAATATAGTACATACTCAACAAATGAAGATATGAGTTGATAAACAACATAATTCCTTTACATCAAGGCACTTTAACCATCTCTAATGAAAGAGGAATAAAATATTAATTGGTACATGTAAAATGCTTATGGTCTGATGAAAGTTTTTTAATAAAGTAGAATGAAAATTCAGTACTTTCAACTACAAAATTACAGTACCTACCAACTTCTACAAGATATGAGTGGTCATCCATGATGATCTCTCCCCTTAATCGTTTGTCTTGACAGTCAACTATCACCAACTCTGCATTCATATCCTTCCATAGCCAAGGGAAAAAAACCCAACAATTTTTATAAAGTTCTCCCAGAATTCCAACTAGATCACAACCGGATCTTGTAATTCTCCCCTCATGAAATATACCTACCTTCTGCTTAGTATATATGACAATTGTGACTGAACTATCTGTTTGGAACCAGTCATAACTGTAAAACAAAAAATACAATAAAGAAAAAAAATATACTTTCTTTGGGCATATCAAAACATATTTAACCCCAAGCCTTCAAGCAGAGCTTCTTTAATGAATTTACAAGCCAAACATATTACTTACTACTTTTGAAGAAAGTTCAAAGTCAGTAATTTTGAAAAAACTACCAAAATAACATCTAATTATACATCCAGCACATTGTAGTTAAAATTATATGGCATTGGTTTTACTTAAAAAGCACGTGCATTCTCTTTGTAGTATATGAACCTTGCTTCTGAGATGATTAAAATCTTGAGTCCAGACAAAAACATTAAATAGGCAGGGTGGCTTCCAAGAGTTAAAGATTTAATGCACATACCACAAAACCACAGTTCCCTTCATCTCCATAAATCAAGTTTTTACATTCATTCCTATATTCCCAAGTCCAAACCTTGTAATAAATCCAGGGTGAGGTAAAAGAAAAAAGAAAGCCTTCAAATGCTAATTATTTGTATGGCCTTACACTTGCCAGGAAGTAACTTCCATCTACTGTTTATACTCCTGGACCAGAAAAACAGGCAGAGAGGGAGGAGCAAACACTCCTGACAGCCAACACATTTTAGGCTGCGCACCTTCCAGTCACATGCCAGAATATGCCAGACACACATGCAAAGAAAGCCAGCAAGGTTTGGAGAGCACTTCAGAAAACAAACCTCATTCCAACTGTTCACAAGCCGCAATATTTTATGAGTGCATGTAACTAGCCCAGAGATCACACATTCCCAGGGGATTTTGATGCCAAGTGAGAAAATGCATCTTGAGGACCAAAGGCATCATGGAATAAAATGAGACCTCAGTGACAACAGCAGGCATACCACAGTGAGCTTTTAGGGCCTGCTTTGCTTTACATATTGTGGAAATTTGAATGCAGGTATCATATCATAATATATTCCAGATTGAAATGAAGCACTTTTTCAGTGCACGGCAATTCATATGTTTATGGACAAATTAGTTAAAGTCAAGAAAGTAATCAGCCCAGTTGGAATCACTTTCCATGAGTTTTCTCAAGAAGCAAAGCTGAGGAGCCTGTGAATATAAGCCATACATTTGTACACAATGCAAGGTAGCACAAGGGTTAGGAATCAAGATGATGAGCAAAGAATCATCATCTGCCCATACGACCTCTGGCAAGTTGTTTAAACCTGAACCTCAACTTTCCTACTTATGCAAGGATGGTAATGACATATACTCATTTAACTGAAATTTCAAGAGCTAACCATGGAAGAAATTCCCTGCATTTACTAAGAATTGCACAGAATTCTTAAATAGAACATTCAGTAGACAATGACAGACAAATGCTTACCTCGGACTTAAATCTTTAGCAGAAGAAGCCAGTACTTTCTTCTCAGGAAGCACACCTGCAAAGAGCAGAGAGTCATTAAAATATTTGCTGGGATGCTTGCTTAATATAAATAATACTCAGGTATGTTTGGGGTTTGTGGTTTTGGTTTTTTTAATTGAATGTTTTAAGTGTCCTCAAACAATACTTGGCGGCTTTATTTGTACAGGTAGCCAGACTATGTACATTTTGTATTAGTTTTTATTCAGCACTTTCTCTTGGAGAGCAGGGTCCTAGAACATGGAGCTCTACTTCAGAACTTAAGAGTTCCATAGACCACAGCACCTGTGTTGTACTCAGTTTCATCTGTTATTAGCTTGTGCTTTTACACTGTGTGGTAGAGAAGCACAAAAAGACAAAAAGGTTATGTGAATGACTTTCCTTTAACAGAAGTACTTGTTCATACAATTCAGATGAAGAAATTCAATTTGAGATGTCTGATCTAGCCTAATTCACAAGTAAAATTTCATGTCAGTCGATTAAGCAAAGATATCAGCTCTAATCTTTCTACACAGCTAGGAATTTTCACAGAATTCAGACACTCACTTTAAGTATTTAACTACATGAAACAGTCCAAAACAGCCTTTTCTGGGAAGCAACATTTGGTCAGTCTTTCAAAATGTCACCTGTACTAATCTCCGGTGTAACAGAAATCGAACATATTTGGCAAAAACTTGAGCACAGAGACAGATAAAAGGAACCGCAATCCTGCATCAATTTTAACACAAAGAAGGTAAACAGAATGATGATGGAGGAAGTTGCAGAGTGAACAGCTGGTAAGTGCTGGTTTCAAGCCCATTCAAAGGCAAACCTTGCAAACCTGAAATGGCTATGCATAAAATAATTAGCACATGAATTCTCAGTTACCCAGATTATTATCTTCTAAATGCCAGTAAGTTTTGTAGTATGACTATAAGCTTAAAAACGTAATTGAGTGGCTCCACCTAGCGGGAAGTAGATAAAAAAAAAAGAGAGCCACTCTGGTCTAATCCAATCTGTCAAAACTATTTGATCATCCAGATGGGGGAATTAACCCAAAGCAGTTAAAACTCAAATTACTTATTCTTTGATTCTTAATTACTCCTAAGCACACACCATCTGCAGCTGCCAAGGAAGCTAAATGGCAGAGCAGTCAGATTATTGCAAAAGAAAACCAATCACCTAATGATAAAAGCCTTCACAAAAGCTAAGCCTTTCTTGAGGACACACATCATACGATTTGCTTGGCCTCTAGGGGTAACAGGAATCCATGGTTATATATACTCCTATTTGCTTTTGCAGGTCAAGAGAAATATATGAACAGCCACAATAAAATAGAACATTCTGGCAAGCCAAGTTATTTATGAATTATTTTGAAATACTCTAAGATGCAACGCGAAAGCAGTGATTCACGCTGCAATAAAAAGACAATGATTCAGGTGATCAGTGAACCAATTAAGCAAAGTGCTCTATTAGTCATGGTGATCACAAGTAAAGAAAAGCTGGGGGTGAAGCCAAAGGCTGATGGCAGGCATGAAATGAAGAGTTTAAGGTGACCAGATGAACAGCAGAATTACAACCCTGCACGTCACAGGACTGGTCTGCACAATCCCACAAGACAGCAAGGCTAGTGATAAAGATTCTCATGTTATCCTCATAGCCACACTGGAAAGAGCTGGCTTTGGTAGGTGGATTGCAACACAGATAGAAAATGAGTAGAACTGCCAATCACAAAACGTGTGATCAGCATACAAAGTCCAACTGGAGGCTAGATACTGTTGGCACTCTCCAGGGAACAGGGAATGCTGATACTGTTTCACAGTCAGTAGCAACCTGTGGGGCACACACTCTCCCAGTTAGGAAATACACGAGCAATAACAAATCATGCAAACAGGCAAAACACGAAAGGTTAAGGTTATTAAGGGACGCTGAGAGACTGAAGAAAGGGGCTGACAAAAACTTCATGAAGCTCAGAAGAAAATGAAAACTTTTGCACTCTGAAAAAAAAAATCTAGCAAAACAGGTGGAACACCTGATTGGATAGAAAAGACTTGGGCAGAAAATCTTCCAGGCATTTCACAGACAAGCTGATATTGCTTGTCCATCTCATACCTCCACTGTCTACACTACTCTGCTGCAGTCTTACAATACTTTCAAACACAGAATTCACAATACTTGGCTAGGATTTTGCCTTCTGAAATTTCCACAGATCACTACAGCCTCAGCACTGGATTCAAATGCAAAGAGAGGGAAGTGTGGGTAAATATTGCTCATTCAATGATATTCACATAAGTTTGAGATTGACTCCCCACTTTGTTCCAGGTGAAAACTTACCATTAAGCTGTTTCCTGTCTTCAGACACAGCAGAAGAAATCTCTGCAAGCATTAAGAAAAAACAAGCACAATACAGTTAAGAAGTTACAGTACTTGCCCACATCATGCCAAATTAGCCAAAGTAAGGATCTCCAAATAAACCTTCCAAACGGCTTAACAGAATGACCAGGATGCTTCAGACATCAAGAAGCAACTAATAAATGCAGCACTGATTACTATTCCAAAAGATTATGTCTAATTAAAAAAATGGTACAAGTGCCAAGAGTTGCACAGCACTAAAGGATAGGAAATTCCAGAACCCTGACACTTCGAAAAAAAACCATCACAGATTATCTTTTATAAACTTCCTAGCTAAGAAGCTCACTGAATCTGTTAAGAATTCCAACGACACTTGTCTCACGACATGACAGAGTGGACTGCAAATCTGACCAACTCAATCCTTAGAAATCTAAACCCAACCCTTGGCAGGAACACAGGAAAAAGAAAATCTTTCTATAAGCTCCTGCTGCGAAATTATTCTATTTTCAAATTATTATCTGAGTTTTTCATTAATTCTACAGTATGCTACAACTATTCCGAACCAACCAACTCTAGCAGAAGAAAAAAAAAGACAGACCAAGCAGGTGAATTACACAGTGTCAACTCATTTCAAGGTGCTCAACTTGATGGGAAAGGCACTGCACCTCTCAGCCACATGTCCTTCTGTTCACAGTAAATTTGTGGGGAAAGCAGACCTCTGGATATACCTGGGCCCCTTTCTGCCCTTCTATACATTGCACATCTCAGAATGTCCTAATATGAAAGGCCCGATTTTTATTCTCTCTTATGGGAGCCAGGTTTGGGAAGCAGGAGAAACAAATCTGTTCTTCCTGCTCCCTTTTAAGAAAACCAAAACAGGAATGTTTCTTCCCTGCGCTTCCATATCCTTCCCAGTGCCCAGCATCACACCAGCCATTGTTCGGGGAAAAATGCTAGAGAGAAGTTAAGGAAGGCTCCTAGAGCAACCATACAGTATTGCAAAATTACTTGAGAGCTCTTCAAGAACAACCTTAATCAGAGGCTTTCATGTTGTGCCATTGTAAGGTAAAAAGAAAATACTCCACATATTTTTAGATGAGATAAAAAGAAAACACTCCACAAATTATTGGTTGAGGCAACATTTGTCTGCATATTCTGCTATACACCACTTTATGGTTTATGCCAGGATGGGCAAGTTGTCCACAAAAACTTCTTTCTAATGAAAGGTAATTTTTCGTATTTAGAAGTCTACTCTCATTTCACTACATTTTAACACACCATACAGAAATCAGCACTGCAGTTTTAAGGACCGTGTGAGATGCATCCAAGGCAGATCCCTGCCTCTCTTCCTTGAATGACATCACAGGTCTCAGTCTAATCTTGTTGAATTAACAATAACACAACATGCATTCTGACTCCCAATTAACTGCTAAAGTAATATAGGGACTATGTCACTATACACTAACGTGTCTCTGGAAACATCAGCAGTATTAAAATATTTCAGACTGGGCAAATGTTTACAGCTGAGCACCCTGAAGGGATGGCAAGCAGCGTAATGCTGTACAGGTTTGCTGAGGGAGATCTGAAATCATCTCTTACATACCTGGGTACTGCCCTGCCCTTCTCAGCAAGTACAAACACTACATGTTTCAGTGCAAAGATCCACTGTAACACCACAGAAGGGACACTTCAGAATTTCCTACTAGTACTAGTCACTACCAAAGCATGAAGCAGCATTCCCAAAATACAAGTTGACATAACATTAATTATCACCAGCATTTTCAAAAGACTCTTCTTTCTTTACAAAAACAACCTAGAGTGTGCAAAGACAAACTTCAGCTTCCTTAAGGAGTTCAGTAAGCAAACCATTGTACCATTTCCCAGAAAACCACCAGAATGCAGGGAAAAAACCCTAAGCTAAACAACCACTAATCTTCCAGCAATGCCCCATCAAACCTACATCTGCCTTCCTTGCTCTGTATTGAGATTGCACCAAACTGCAAGTACCGATGTTTGTCCTACTACTGAACACTCACTCCCTGTCACAAAAAGAAAGCAATGTAATCCTTAATTTGAAGTCTTGTCTTCCCTCTATATTTACGGGGCCCATTTAATCCTCTATTCAAAACCACACACCTTAACTTACTTATTCTTCTATTTATTTATTCTTCTATTCTGAAATGCAAACTTTGCAGAATATGGTCTTCTGGAAGGATAAAAGTGAAGTAAAGTCAATCACTTTTTTGATAATTCAAAAGAGGAGGATACGTAACCTCCCAGGAATCGAAGTAAACCTTGAGAATCTTTTAGTGAAGGATTTCAGCATGTCCAGTGCTAGAGTTCCAGAGAAGGGCCAGAAAGTTGGTGAAGGGTCTAGAGGTTAATCCTATGAGTGGCTGAGGGAGCTGGGAGAGTTGTTTAGCCTGGAGAAGAGGAAGCTGAGGGGGGACCTTATTGCTCTCTACAACTCCCTGAAAGGAGGCTGTAGCCAGGTGGGGGTCGGCCTCTTGGCTGCACCAGGGGGGTTCTGGTTGGAGGTCAAGAAGAACCTCCCTGAAAGGGCTGTCAAGTATTGTATCAGGCTGCCCAGGGAGGTGGGGGAGTCACCATCCCTGGCAGTGTTCAAGAAATGACTGGACATGGCATTTAGTACACTGTCTAGTTGACAAGGTGGTGGCTGTTCAAAGGATGGACTCAAATCTTGGAGGTTTTCTCCAACCTAAATGACTCTGTAGTTCTGTAATCAGTTTGATTCTTTATTAACAAAATTACTTTGTTTTGAGTCTGAAATGGCTAAAAGTGACACAGGCAACATAACTGGTTTTATATAGCTGACAACATTTATCCTGCAAATTTTACTACAGCAAAATGGATAGTCCTATTACAGAAAAAGGGAACAGCAGAAAATTGACTGCCAGAGCCAGCAGGGGCAAAGATGTGTTTATTTTTTACTGACTGGCTGTCAGAAGAATTCCTTCTAGTTGCAGAAAGGTTGAATAAATAAAATCAACTAAATCTATGCTTACTTTTAAATTTCTAACTCAGTAGACAAAGTAGAAGTAACGTCTCTGTAAATGCCTCAACTCAGTGAGGCAGTTATGCTGCTGAGGTTTCTCCATACTTTGCAGCATTTACCTTAAAAGTTCCACACTGGAATTAGCTACGTAGCATCATGGAGATGTAAAATACTATTCCATTTCACACACAGATGATGTTATCTAAGCATTAAGCAAGCATGCAGTGCACTTCTTCAGGAGCTGAAGAGCTACAACACAGCTGAAATTGTGAACTGAAGGATGCCACAGAACTGGAGAAAAATAGTTGTAATCATTAATCCTTTCATGTTTTCACTGCAGTTTTGCTAAGGGTCAATATTGAGTAATAGTGTCTGTTTCCCAGGTACAGGAAAGTTTGGCTGTGGCCTACAAACCAAAAGACAGACTGAAGGTTGAAGTTTCTGACAACCATCACCCGCATTCTCAGACTCTACTACATTTCTTGCTCTCCTGACCCACAGGAGTCTGTTGTATCAGCAAAATTTTCTCAAGGTAAATTCAAACGAAAGGACCCAATAAAGTGCTCTGTAAAGAATAACTGCCCATAAAATGTATTCAAATATCTCAATACATATGCAACTTGCCAGATGTATGTAAGGTGCTGAGATCACCAGATTGAAAATACTGACTTTTATTTCAAGATGAGAGCTGCCTATGACAGTTTGCCCTCTGGGATCAGAAGAAAAAAGAGGGCTCTTGGGGGAGGGCAGGGCAGGAAAAGGTCTATTCTATACACACAGATGTGTAACACACATGCCCAGCTGTTTTCTAGTGACTAAAAAGAAGAAATATAGCAGTACGTTACAAAAGTCTTCAAGTATACAACAATTTCATCTTCAGGTATCTGCTGTAAAAAATTAATATATGCAAAAGCCTTCAGCTCTATGCAAGAATAGACACTCTCCTCATAAATATGAGGTGATATAGGATTTCTCATAATTTCCAGATAATTTTGGAATCAAGTATAATAGACAATATTTCATTCTTAAAAAACCTCACCTTTTGGAGCACCAATAGGCTTGACAGCCATTCTCCCAACAAGACATTCTTTCAGCATTGATTCATAATTGACCCAACGATGAACCTACATTAAAAAAATATATTTTCATAAAATTTGGAATTCTTACTATGTTGTTCTATGCACTGAAATAGAAAAGTTCATTTTTGTACATTGACTAATATAATTCATTTAGCAGATTATTTTTAAACACATTAGAAGTCACTATTCCATCAGTCAGTACTTATTTTCACTTCTATTACAGATATCATAGCATTAAGTGAAACAACAGGATTATGAAAAAAGTAACAATAGTTTAATTTACTCATTTACGCTTTGCAATGTCTGAACATCATAACCTTGAGCTACAGAATATATTTCAGAAGAGCATTTTTATGATGCATGCTACACAACTAACAGAACAAAGACCTTGTCATTACCACAATGTTTCTTAGTCTTGTTTAGACAAATGAAGGGAAAAGGGATGAAGGAAACAAACACAGAGAATAATAGTTAAGAAAAACAAACACTTCCTACCAAGCTGGTGTATTTCTGTTTGCTTCTGTCTTACTATCACTGAATCATTTGGAAATTCCCTATTTCAGGAAGTAAAATAAAGTGAAGAAAAAGCAGCAGCTTTACAGACCAGAACTGGAGAACTTGTAGAGGAAATGGATGGCAGAAAAGCGAATTCTGATAGGGCATCCAGGATAACATCACAAGAAGAGAAAAGGAAACAAAGTGTTGCATGACAAATTTGAATGGTATCTAGATTTAAAAATAAAAACTTTAAACTGGACTAGCTAAGGAGATGAGATAAAGAATCCCATCAACAAGTTGTGGTTTCCTCATATACAGGTAACAGAAAGAAATGAAGGATTATGAATGACAGTTAATTTTTCCAGAAATCTGGGGAACACTAGCAATCTACCAAACTCTTAAAAAAAGGCCAGTATCTGACAGACACAGAATGTTAAAGCAGAGGGGAAAACAAATGCCTCCTGTAACAGGAAAGTCATAAGCCAGAAACAATAAAAGCGAAAAGCATATTTTCAGGATCTAAACCTGCTTCCATTCCCATGACAAAAAAATTAAAAAAAACCCCCAAAATGTAGCAAGCATATTTCTGAACCTAGTAACAACTACAGGGGCTTCCCCAAATATTCCTGATGTCAAGACTCCTGTTTTCAAGTATATTATATAATGACCCAGCCACCTCATTCCAAGCCCCACCTTGTTACTGGATACTTGATACTACAAATTTCTTGAAACCAAAGAATTATGCCCAAAACCAACACTTCATTTGTGAAATGATTAACCAAGGATAAACTCAACAAAGCTAAAACATTATCCATCTTTATTTACGTTGTTAAAAACATTTTGCAAATAAAGGCATAACATACGCTGATGCATAACATGTAAAGAGGTAACAGATTTCCTTTCAGAAACAGAGATTTACTTCTGCTCTTTCCCAGTTTCTCAGATAAACCTAGTGAGTAACGGAAACTCAAAGAATGTCTGTTTCTAAAAAATACCAACTCAGTGAATCACATTTTACAGCACCAAATTTGCAAGCATTTCCTTGCAGAAAGCACACCCATGCTGCAGAACCTTTATTTTCTGAGTCTGTTCAAAACATTTAAAGAAATAGTAAACAAATAAGAGACCAACTGTCGTCTTGTGATTTGTTCACCAGTTAAAGTTAATAGAAGCTCCAGCATTTTTTCTGATAACACAACTGCCAAGTAAATAGACAAATAATTCTACAAGCTTTTTTCAAAAAATGCAAGCTCTTAAAAAAATAGGTCTCTCCAACAACAGTATTTAGTCATGGCAGCAATTTATTAAGAAGGTGGTATCTCAAATGGTTGCTAGCTTTACTACTATTTCTGCTAAAAATAAGAGGTCTACTTAAAGCATAATTTTATCAACATAAAGTGACATTTCCGTTGTCACTTTATGTTGATAAATGTTCCATTGTCTTTTGATACAAAGTTTAAACTACATGTCTCTTCCAGCACATGTAAGTGTCATTCTGAGCAAAGTGACCTGTTGCCTTTCCTTAGGTCTGAAAAAGTTCAAATCACCATTTGCACTGAAATGCCCTAAAAATAATCACAAAACATGCATTTTTCAAAGCACGGTAAGCAAGTGTCATTTGCTGCCAGTGGTTCTCACCTGATCAAAGAGATCTGTACCATCAGTTCCTGCTGCTTTCATTAGTTCATCCTCACCACCTGGATGATATTCCATGTACGGTGTGACATTATATACAAATCCTGAAGAATACAGAATATAAAAGTATATGAGCAGCATTTCTACAACCACTCCTGTCTCCAAAAACAATGGAAAGGTTAGCCCAGATTAAAGAGTGTACTAGCAAACAGCAGGCGTAATTGGAACAAACAGTACGACTCCACAAAAACAGAAACATTAGTGACACAATTGTATAGAGCACAAGAGGTATCTTATTACACGGAGATGCCAACCCTACAACGCCATACCACTTGCCCTGAGTTAAGACTTCAACCTAGATATTGAACATGATGTTTCCTAGCTAGAGGATAAAAGTACCACAGGCAGGTTTAAAAAGAGACAAAATTGAACCAGCTAGTGAACAGAATTGTTTTCAGTTTCCTTTCCATTTAAGTTATCCCTGAAGTGTTGTCAGAGTTGTTTCCCTAACACCAATCACCATCATGGAATGAAATGCCTACAGGAACGAACTGTCTCACACAAGGAAAAACTGTCCCCATCAGCAACAAAACTTCCGTTCTGCAGATTCGGCAATATAAGAAAATTAACACAGCCTGTGCTCATTAAAGGCTTACAACTCTGGTTGTGTCTATCCCAGTAAAAGGACTCAGCATTGTTTCTACACTTCCAGCAAGAAAAATCAATGTTTCTTCACAGGTCTGAAATGAGGAAATCTAAGTACTGTTGCTAGGCAACAGGGTTATTGGAGCCTGAAGAATGCAGCTATAAACAGATTTAACTACAGACACATTGCTGTTAACACGATTATTGCACCCCTACCTACCTGAATATTTAAAGATATTTAACATTATCAAAAGAGGAAGCTACCCAAAGTGGAACTGTGGCAGTGCTTTCAGAAGAAGCTTTTAAGACATTAGGAAGTGTACATTAATTACTTCAGAAAGAGAGAAAGGCATTCAGCACTGAACCTTGGGGCAGACATACCTGGGGCAATCCTAGGTGGCAAGAACAACCATCACAGTCAACAACAAAGATCCAGTCAATAACAAAGGAAGGATCTTTGCACACTTTACTGACCTGCTCTTCTGATGGCTGTATTCACTGTGCCATCTTGTGTGCAGCAGTGATTACTGCACACAATAAAATATAAGTATTTCCACAGTCATGGCCTCTTGAATATTACTCAAATTCATCATCAAACTTGATGGAGCAAAAGAAATATACCCTTCATGGTTTTTTTAACCCCCCTGAACCTCCCTTTATATACAAATTTGTGGCCCATATGACAGCTTTCTTTGATCACACTGGGGTTTTGAACAAAGTTAGCTCCCGTTCTTATTTTACTTCACATTGCTCTCGTGGGTTTCTGGTCTTTCTTACAGAGACACAGTCTAACTACCAACGCAGAGACCTCATTCAGCTTTTCCGTAATTATATTCTTTTACTACCTGTCCACATATGAGGGCTACGGATAATCTACCGTGATTTTCAGTTATGATGGCTTTTTCACTAGTCATCTGAGAACAAAGAAAAGGCAGATACGGAAAAATTTAAAGAAAGATACAGATGCAGCTTGATGGAGTTCTTGTAAAAACCAACTTCAGAGATGCAGTGAAGGTAGGATGAGATTAAAAAGAAAACAGAAGCATTGTTAGGCAGTAATTCTGTCTGCATTTGATGTTCCTTTTTCAGAGAGAAAAATGAACAGATGTCCATAGCAAATAAGCTTTCTTTAGCTCTCCTCCCGCTATAGTTTTACTAGCACGTGCAACTGCAGCACAGGGAATTAACAATCCTACTATTTTGCTCAAAAGCCAGTACTGAATAACATTTTATCTCTACTTTCACTCTCATCCCCTTTAACACCCAACCATAATACAATCACCCTCACATAGAAATTCTCAATTTTCTTTTGCTGAAGTTCAGACATGACATTTTATCAAACATCAATGCTGTTCCTTACCAGACCAATGTTATCACTAACAGATTAAGAATATCAGGGTAGCTAATGGGACATTTCTGTAGAAAGAGTGGTTCTATCTTCAAAAAAAATTGGTGTTATCTCCTAACAAATTTAAGGTGATATTAGTGTATTTTAGCCTCTAAATGATTAAACTGCAGAGCAAATGTTTTACTCCTTTCTTCAGGACAATTAGGAACTTCATTTGCAACTCTGAAAATACTCTTCTAGCCACAGCTATTGCTCCAGACCACCTCCACACACTGCTAAATGTATAACATATGATTCAACTTCTGAGCTAAAGTTCCATTAAAATAATAACAGAAATGGAATGGTATAGTTACCGCAGGTATTTGTTATTGTAGACAGAGATTACAGTTGCTCTGTGTAGCAACTGTCATTTGCATTACTAAGTTTTATGAAGTAGTATGTCGGCCTTCACAAGTATTTCCTAAACACCATTCTACAGGTTTAAGCAGTATTTTTAATATTTATATGTCTCTGGATGCTTTAAACCAATCCCTAAAAACAGTCAACTGCTGAAAAAAATAAACTGCCCAAGACTGAAGAGTGTACATGTCGGCATTTTCAAAACCCTATTTTCTTGCTAAGTTCTTTTTATTTGATACCTTACCTAAAATCTTGTGTTGTATTATTTTCACAGGCAGCTATAAAATAAGTATAAAATATGCCCATTTGGAAGACTTCTTTAGAAAGGCTTGAAAGCGAAGAAAATCTTTGTAACACAAAATCTCTTACTTGAAGTTACACCAAATTATGTCAAGATTACACCTGCCTTAAGTACAGGAGGTGCATAGCTTCTTCTGGAGTGTAGCTCTTGTTGTTGTTGTTTGTGTTTTGTTGCTTCTTCTTTAAGTACAGAAAAGAGAAGCCAGGCAAAAAAAGCAGAAGTAACACCACAGCAACCAACCTCTTATACATATCCAGCAGTCCTCCTTTTTGTTGTGCTTAGAGAGCTCATCTTCAGTCACTTCAACCAGCCTCCCTTTCAAACCAGTCAAGTCCTTCCCACTTTTAGTTAGCCGAATCCAATCCATAAGACTCCTTCCTGGTTTTAAAGGTACCTGAAAAATAACAAATGTACAAACAACTTCAAACTCTAAAGGAAGAAAAAGCCACTCAATACACTTTTCTAAGCTCCGCAGGAGGGCTCAGACAAAAAAAAAAAAAAAGCCAAACCCAACTCATATTATTCACTGATATTTGGGAGCCCTGCTCAGCAGTAAGGGTACTTAAGGAAGCATTCTGGGTAGTAACACAGACAAATTACTGAATATCAACAAACATTTATATGGCTCTTCCCAAAGCAAACTGAAGATACCAAGTCTGCCAGTGGTGGTAAATCATTTAAGATATGGTCTGGAAACCTACGAGCAATAAAGAAAGGAGATTTAAAAATCATGGTCAGTTAAGACAAGGTTCGCCTTCACAGCATTCATAAAGACTTTCCATAAGACCTACAGCAACTGGAAGCCTCACCGAGAGAAAGCTGGGACAGAAGCCTAGTAGCTTTCCAGGGAAATATTGCCATGGCCTATCCTGAAAGGCAGAGCAAGATCTTCAGGGTGTCTAACACCTTCCTTTTCAACAGCACCACAGTCTGGGAACCCTTTAGATCCAAACTTTAACAGCAGGAAACAGGGTTAAAGAACTGCGGTCTTACAAAACCACAGGAAAAACAGAAGCAAAAAAACTAAAGCGTACACAAACACGCATTTCTTAATGCTACTCTAGTCCAAGCCTGCTTTCCAAGCGAGGTCTGCAGACAACAAGTGTTCTCAAAACCCCTCCAAAGATGAAGATCCAACACGTAAAGCATAAGATACAAGCAGTAATTCCAAGGCGAAAGCCTCCATCTCTGCGCAAGAGGAACAGCCCGGGCAGGCAGTGCCGGAAGCGCTGCCACCGCCGCCCTCTCAAACGAGAGCTACCGAGTGCTTTCCAGCGACGCAGCCGAGCC
>VZTG01005923.1:1066291-1078464 GCA_013397845.1 Melanocharis versteri
GGTCGGGCGCCTCGGCTGGGGGCCGGCTCGGGGGAGTCTGCCCAGGCCCGGACATCCCTGTGAGCAGGGAGCGGCGCGTACCCCGCCCGCCGCCTTGCCTCCCCCGAGGGCGAGGGGCGTTGCCTGCCCCTGCACTAAGGTTGGTTTTCCGTCCCGGTGTCCCAGCGCCAGGCGCTTAGGCTGGTAGGTTGTGGCAGACACAGCTGCTGCACGCCACGCTCTGAAGGTTAAGCATGAGAAGGCTCTGTGTGAGGGCCCGCTTCCGTCCTGCAGCAGGGCCCCTGGAGCAGATGGGACGGGGCAAGCACTCCCTGGCTGGTGTTGGCACCCTGAGCCAGTGCGGCCTGCAGCAGCACGCACAGCACTCAGGCAAGGGCACATCCAGGTAAGTACACAGGCGCTACCTGACAGAGGCACTGGCCTTTAAAGCTTTGGATTAGTTTTGTTGTCATTTTAGAAGCTTTGGCCTTCACGGTGATTGGTACCAAACTATGCTTCAATTATTAAAACCAAGCTCACTATTGTGAAATATGTAGGTGTAATTCGTGTCAATATACTAAATGCCAGGCCTGTTGGTGTACTAGTTGCAAGATGGCCTCCCCCACCATAGGCACTGAAAATTGCCTAAGTGAACCAGAAGACTGGTAAGATAAGTCCAAATAAGACATGGAACAATATACGGATGTTGCAGTTTTGGCTGACTTTTGTAAATGCAGTGCTTATATAAGGAACGTAGAAACCGCCAAGTAAAAGCTCAAGGAGCAAAAAAGAAGGAGGAGGATTACGACCTTCACAGCACCAGGAGGTGATAGGACGATCCCCCCCCGGCAACAAGTAACGCCTGCGCAGAACTTAGCTGATTATGTAAAATAGAAAAATCAAAACTGGGCAGAAATGAACGGGAAACCATAACTGAAGAAAATATATAAAGACCGAAATCGGGACTGAGGGTGTGTGTCGGTGGTGGAGCGGTGACTCCCCAGCACACCCAGAGCTGCTTGCATATTGCTTTCTCCTAATAAAGCGCTTATGCAAACTGAGCCAATTGGACTCGTATTTTTATAACAAATTGGTGACCCCAGCGTGATCCAATTGGGGTTGGTTGGAACTTCCTCTTCCCCAGGGGGTGCCCCACGATTAGCGGCCTGGTGAGTGGAAAGTCTTGAGCAAACCACTGGACCTCACCGCAACTGAGAAAGCATTAAGCAAGGAACTTGAGCTCCCTGAATGTACTGCAGTTTCAATTCCCGTAATTCTGATGCACGAAGACCCGGACAAGAAAAGTGGACTGTGAGTACCGTTCGGTTGGGAGGAAAGCCAGTGTGTGTGTGAGTGTGATGCAACTTAGTTGCGAAGCGAGTGTGGACCTCTTTTAAGTGCAGTTCCAATCTCCCGCGAGCGACTTGGTTACTGAAGGAGGGAAGCGGGTTACTGAGAGGAGACACACCCGCCGGGAAAATGGGTCAGAAGAAAAGTAAGACTTCTGACCCGGGAAGGGACCCACAGAGAGGCCCTAAGAAGATAGGGAGCGAATTACCGGAAATACCCCCAGACAGTCCCTTGGCATTGATAAAACATTGGCACAACTGGCCCTCCCAAGAGGGGAAGTCAAAAGAAAAAAATGGTTCATTATTGCATGGAAGTATGGACCAGGGAAGAAATAAGACCTGATCATCTGTTTTGGCCAATGTTTGCATCATTTGAGGACTGGATTTGTCAAGCCTTAAACATCTATGTTAATGCTAAAGAACCCTTTAGCCAAGAAGAAAGTGAATATGCTGCCCTATGGAAGGGATAATCCATAGGAGTATTACTATATCCTTTAAGGGAAAGAAAAGAAAGGAATAAGAAGACTTGGGAGCCATTAGATAGTTTGCCACCTCCATATCAAAGACAAGGGGGGTTGGAAAATATTAATGACCCTCCACCACCCCAAGTGGCCCCCACAGCCCCCCCATCCGCATTTCCCTCTATAGCAAGAAGAACTAGGAGCAGGGTAAAGAACCTGGCAGAAAATATACAAGAAGAACAAGGGGATGAAGGAAAATTATTCCCATAACGGGAAGTTCCAATGGGAGGAAATGTGGGGGGTATAGGGTTTGTAGCAGTGCCCCTAAATACGGGAGATGTAAGAACTTTTAAGAGGGAGATGGGTCGGCTGCTGGACGACCCCCTAGGAGTCTTGGAATGATTAGATCAGTTCCTGGGACCAAATACATATACTTGGGAGGAAATGCAATCAACCTTGGGTATATTGTTTACCACTGAAGAACGGACCATGATTCGGCAGGCAGGAATGCGAACTTGGGAAAGAGATCACCAACAAGGTCCCCCCGGGGATCAAAAATGGCCCAACCAGAACCCAAACTGGAACCACCAAAACACTCAAGATAGGCAAAATATGACGGATTTGCGAGGGATGACTATCCGGGGCATTAGAGATGCCATACCTAGGGGACAAAATATTAACAAAGCCTTTAGTGAACATCAAGAAAAGGATGAGTCCCCCACTGATTGGCTGGAAAGGTTGAGAAAAAGTTTGCAAATGTACTCTGGGGTATACCCCACATCACCTGTGGGGGAAGCATTGTTAAAAACTCAGTTTGTGGCAAGATCTTGGGTGGACATCAGGAGAAAGTTAGAGAAGTTAGAGGACTGGCAGGACTGAGGATTACAAGAACTTTTGAGAGAAGCTCAAAAGGTATATGTCTGGAGAGATGAAGAGAAGCAAAAAGCTAAAGCAAAAATATTTGTAGCTGCGGTAAGGGAAACATAAAAGAAGGAACCCCCTCGAATGCCCACAAGACCCATAGGGTCGCAGGTGAATGGAAGAAAAACCCAGATACACTCTGATAATCAGAGGTCTCGTCAGGAGGGGGGAATAGAGTGTTATTATTGTGGAAAGGAAGGACGCCTTAAGAGGAATTGCAGAAAGAAACTACAAGATGAGAAAACGTTTAAAGAAGAGTAGGGGTGTCAGGGGCTATATATTTTGGGGACCAGAACAACAACGGAGCCCTTGATAAAATTAAAAATAGGTCCCCAGAGAAAAGAAGTAACCATTTTGGTAGACACCAGAGCTGAAAAGTCAACCATTCAATATTTACCAAAGGGCTGTAAGATAAGCCGAGAATCCACTTTAGTGGTAGGAGCAAAAGGGGAGCCCTTTAGAGTTCCTGTGATAAAAGATGTAGAAATTGAATCAGAATCTAAGATATGTATCGGGAACTTGTTATTAGTAGAAGAAGCTGAATGTAACTTACTAGGGCAAGATATGATCATAGCCCTAGGAATCAACTTAACTATTGTTAAGGGAACAGTTGCAGTCAACTTATACCACTTAACGCAAAAGGATGAGGACCGGATCGACCCTAAAGTACGGTATAACCAGGGAGATATAGGAAAGATAGATATCGAACCTATTAAAATGGAAATTTTGAATCCACAAGAACCAATTCAAATAAAACAATACCCTATATCTATGGAAGGGAGGAAAGGGTTGAAACCCATAATTGAAGACTTGATCCAACAAGGGACATTGGAGCCTTGCATGTCCCCTCATAACACCCCTATACTCCCAGTTAGAAAATCAGATGGTAGTTATAGGCTGGTTCAAGATTTAAGGGCAGTAAACCAAAGGACCATTACGCGATTCCCAGTAGTAGCCAACCCTTATACGTTACTAAACCAGATATCCCCAGATCATACTTGGTATAGCGTGGTAGATTTAAAGGATGCCTTTTGGGCATGTCCACTAGCCCAGGAGAGCAGAGACTATTTTACCTTTGAATGGGAAGACCCAGAAACAAATCGAAAACAGCAATTTAGGTGGACAGTATTACCACAGGGCTTTACCGAATCTCCAAATTTATTCAGACAAGCCCTGGAAAAGCTGCTAACATCGTTCCAACCTACAGGCAGTGTTAACTTTTACAATATGTAGATGATTTATTAATAGCAGGACAATCCGAAGAAATAGTTCGAGAAAATACGATAAAATTGCTAAATTTTTTAGGGGAAGAAAGATTAAAGGTGTCTAAATCAAAATTGCAGTTTACAGAACCTGAGGTGAAGTATTTAGGGCACTGGATAAGCAAAGGAAAGAAAAAATTAGATCCTGACCAGATCGCAGGAATCATCGCCCTTCCGGCAGCAAAGACAAAAAGAGAAATTAGACAATTGCTGGGATTGTTAGGTTATTGTCGACAATGGATAGAAGGATATAGGGATATAGTGAAAAGGTGAAATTTTTATATGAAAAATTAACAAATGAAAGGGTCAAGTGGACAATGGAAGATGAGGAAAAATTTCAACATCTCAAGGAAAGCTTAGTGACAGCCCCAGTACTAAGCCTCCCGGACATTACAAAAACATTTTACTTATTCGTGGAAACTAGTAACCATACTGCGTATGGGGTTTTAGCTCAAGATTGGGCAGGAAGTTAAAAACCAGTAGGATACTTTTCAAAACTGTTAGATCCAGTAATCAGGGGCTGGCCTACATGCCTACAAACCGTAGTAGCCGTTGCCCTCTTGGTAGAGGAAGCCAGGAAAATAACATTTGGAGATTCCTTAGTGGTTTACACCCCACATGGCATTCGGGGGTTGCTACAACAAAAGGCGGAGAAGTGGCTTACAGATAGCCGACTACTTGAATACGAGGCCATTCTTCTACACTCCTTAAATTTAGAATTAAGAATCACGACGGCCAAGAATCCAGCTCAGTTTTTATTCTGAATGATAGAAGGGACGCCTAATCACAATTGTATTGAAATGGTAAAATTACAGACAAAAATCCAGCCCGACCTATAAGAAGAAGAGTTAGAAGAAGGGGAAAAAACTATTTGTGGACGGATCCTCACAAATAGTAGAAGGAAAACGAAAATCAGGATATGCTATTATAGATGGAAAATCCTGGGAGGTAGTAGGTTCAGGACCCCTGAGTGCCGCATGGTCAGCCCAGGCATGTGAATTGTATGCTCTATTGAGAGCCCTTAAAAGATTAGAAAATAAGAGAAGAACAATTTTTACGGATTCTAAATATGCCTTTGGAATAGTACATACTTTTGGGAAAATCTGGTAAGAGACGGGACTGATTAATACCCAAGGAAAAGGATTGGTACATGAAGAATTAATAAGACAAATTTTGCAATCGATAAAGGGACCAAAGGAAATAGCTATTACCCATGTCAAAGGACATCAAAAGGGACTCCAATTCAGAACCAAAGGTAACAACTTGGCTGACGAGGAAGCAAAAAGAGCGGCTCTCCTTGTTGTAAAAACTATTGACCAAAAACTAGGGGAACAGGAACTTAAAGACGGGTTGAAGTCGTATTCACAGAGAGAAATAGAAGAATATAAAAAGTTAGGGGCCGAATAGAAAGAGGAGAAATGGATACTACCAGACGGGAGAGAATTGTTGCCAAAGAATTATGCTAGAAGGGTCTTACATAGTTTACACCAAAGAACCCACTGGGGAACGAGAGCATTAAGTGATCAGTTTTTGAAATTTTATGGGTGCATAGGAATATTCGAATTAGCAAAGCAGGAAACTCGAGGTTGCCTTACATGCCAAAAGGTAAATAAACGAACAATGAGGCAACCCCTCCTGGGAGGGAGACCCTTAGCCTACAGACCTTTCAAAAGGATTCAAGTTGATTTTACAGAATTACCAAAGGTGAGAAGAAATAAGTATCTTCTAGTTATAGTGGATCAGCTAACACACTGGGTAGAAGCCATTCCAACTGCAAGAGCTACGGCTCAAACAGTTGCTGAGCAACTATTGGAAAACATAGTTCCTAGATACAGGATAATCAGGGTAATTGATTCCGACCAAGGATCCCATTTTACTTCAAAAATTCTTAAAAACACAGTGGAAGCACTAGGAATTAGATGGGAGTATCACACTCCCTGGCACCCTCAGAGCTCTGGGAGGGTAGAAAGAATGAACCAAACCTTGAAGCATCAATTGTCTAAAATAATAATTGAAACCAAGATGTCTTGGGTAAAGTGCTTGCCTTTAGCATTATTAAATATTAGAACCATGCCCTATGCCGAAAGTGAGTTGTCACCTTACGAATTATTGTATGGAGTGCCCTATTCCCAGGGATTGCCTCTAAACCATCCTAGAATAGAAGATGAGTCCATTAAAAGCTATATAATAAGTTTAAATAAAAACTTGCAAGAATTAAGATCTAAAGGTATGTTGTTACGAAGTACTCCACTAGATTTTGCAATACATAAATTCCAGCTGGGAGACAAAGTGCTCGTAAAGAGTTGGAAAGAAACAATGCTGGCTCCTCGATGGGAGGGACCATTGCTTGTGCTTTTAACCACAGATTTGGCGGTCAGAACAGCAGAAAAAGGATGGACTCATGCCTCACGAGTGAAAGGACCGGTGTGGGACTCTGATAAAGACGACTGTTGGAGAGTGACCTCCTCACCAGGAAACTTGAAGTTAAAAATCCAGAAAACCCATGCCAGGAAATGAGATAAGCTGTTCGAGTCCTGATTCCGATTGCTATCCTTTTGTTTGTATCATATGTCATTACTGTACAGAGAAGTGATATTACCACTGCAGGGAAGGCTACCCACCCTCAGGACTTTGTCTCGAGTGTAGGCACCAAGAGCAATTATTAACTGAAGCAGCTCTTAAAAGTTCGGTCCAATTAAGATCAATAGAACTAGACTCCGAAGAGTGGTAGGAACTGTTTTTGAATGGTATTCAGGGTAAGTTAAGAAGCCAGCCCAAGATTATTAAAATTGAGTGCCGAAAGTCGAATAGAGTACCGTGCAATTCGTACCCAGTTAAGGCTAAAGCCTGAGATTCTTTTAAACAGAAACATGAGATTAAGCAATCCTTGTATGGGGCCCCTGAAGAATACCCTTGCTGCCAAGGAGACAGATCAGCACGCTGCCAGAAGCAACCTGCTAGGCGAAGGAACAGGCAGAGGGGTAAAACTGTGGGGATTAATAGTGCTCATGGGATTGAGCCTAATACCCAGTGGGATTGCAAATCCATGTTCGAAGTGCTACCAATCTACTAGATACGGTCGCGCAACAAGGTACTTATTCACGGCCCACACCCATATAAATAGAGGATGCTATGACCAATCGAAGTTAGAGAGGTGTACTCAGAATGGTCAGGAGTTCTGGGTAGCGAAAAATTTAGGAGCCTCTATAGGACGCGTCACCCAAGGATATGGGACCTGTCCGCGGGGAGAGAATTACATTTGCTTTACCATAACGGGAATTGTGGGGTTATACGGACGGTGGAGGAGTACAAGATCAGTATAGAGAGGAATTGGTTAAGAATGTGACAATCCAGTTGAGAGATAACGTTGATAGAAGTAAAAATTCAAGCCAAAAGTGAACCCTGTATGAAAGATTAAAGGAGCGATTAAGTGAATAGGACTTGCTGACCCCAGGGGAAAATTTATTTGTTAATTTAATGAAAAAGATAGCAGCTGAACTTAATGTGATGTCCTGCTGGATATGCGGTGGATCCCAAATAACAGAACAATGGCCTTGGAGGGGAGAAGGAATAGATTCGAGACAGCTGCTAGAATGGAATGAAACATATACCTCAAAAACCCTAAGACCAGAAGGATGGGTATTGAGCAATGAAGTAATAGGCAGAATGTGTATTTCTCGTGAGGGGAATGAATTTACCAAATATGTAGGACACACCCCCTGCAAAATGGTAATAACCACTAACTCTACCAAAGACAAAGGAAACTGGTGGCCGAACAGACCTGTGGGGTTTTGGTCCAGAAATTGTACCAAGAATGAAACTATACGTTGGAAGTGGCAGAACGAGACAGGAATAAATCCATTAGTGGAAGTACCAGGCTTAGGAAAATTCTGGGAATCACCGGGAACAAATGACAGCGATTGGAGAGCTCCGACGGATTATTTTGGATATGTGGGAAAAGGGCGTACAACAAATTGCCTCAAAGGTGGAGGTGTACCTGCACTATAGGAATCATAAAGCCCGCCTTCTTTTTGCTACCAAAAGAAAAGGGGGGTCAATTAGGAAAACTGTTATATAAGTCCCTAAATAGAATGAGGAGAGTGTTACCGATAGGAAGAAATCAAAAATGGAATGATGATGAGTGGCCTCCGTAGCGTATTATTGAATATTATGACCCAGCCACTTGGGCTCAAGATGGGAGCTGGGGCTATTGAACTCCTATATACATGCTAAACAGAATTATACGGCTTCAGGCAGTAGTGGAAATAATTACTAATCAAACAGCAAGAGCGTTAAAGTTAGTGGCGAAGCAATTATCTCAGACATGAGCCGCAGTTTATCAGAACTGATTAGCATTAGATTACTTGTTAGCAGAAGAAAAGGGTGTATGTGGAAAATTTAACACTTCTGAGTGTTGTTTAGAAATTGATGACAATGGCCAAGCCATAACTAATATTGCCAAAGAGATAAAAAGAATTGCGCATGTGCCAGTACAAAGGTGGAATTCGATACTCCAGGATGATTGGTGGAATCAATGGTTTGGGGGAGCTTAGTGGAAAAAGGTGGGGTTCATGATATTATGTGCCTCATTAGGGCTACTGTTTTTACCTTGTATGATTCCATGCCTTATTCGTTTAATCCAGTCTGTGATCCAAGGGATGCAAATATCCGCAATGCCGATAGATCCAGAAAAAGCACCCAACGGAAAAACTCACTCATTGATGATAATAAAAAGTAGTACCACACCAATGCTGAATGCGGCTAGGAAAGCTGTGATTAAGTTAGAGCTCCAGACACGAACTAATGAAATAACCAAAAAGAAGAGGAGGGAATGTGAAATATGTAGGTGTAATTCGTGTCAATATACTAAATGCCAGGCCTGTTGGTGTACTAGTTGCAAGATGGCCTCCCCCACCATAGGCACTGAAAATTGCATAAGTGAACCAGAGGACTGGTAAGATAAGTCCAAATAAGACATGGAACAATATACGGATATTGCAGTTTTGGCTGACTTTTGTAAATGCAGTGCTTATGTAAGGAATGTAGAAACCGCCAAGTAAAAGGTCAAGGAACAAACAAGGAGGAGGATTACGACCTTCAAGCGCCAGGAGGTGATAGGACGATCCCCCCTGCAACAAGTAACGCCTAGGCAGAACGTAGCTGATTATGTAAAATAGAAGAATCAAAACTGGGCAGAAATGAACGGGAAACCATAACTGAAGAAAGTATATAAAGACTGAAATCGGGACTGAGGGTGTGTGTCGTCGGTGGAGCGGTGACTCCCCAGCGCACCCAGCACTGCTTGCTTATTGCTTTCTCCCAATGCTCGCTTATGCAAACTGAGTCAATTGGACTCGTATTTTTATAACACTATTATAACAACTCAATTAGACCTTTTTCTCATTTCTTGATGTCCACTTTACAAACAAATGCAGTATGAAACTATCACTTTTATGTGTAACAATACAGCACACGTACATGAAAGCACGAGTGACTTAAGGCAAACACCTCTACACAACAAGAACTAGGTTAGAATTTGGACTCTTTTCTCCTTTTAGAAAACAGCTATATTGTTTCTCTTCTCTTTGCTTGAAACTCTGTCATAACAGCAGGCACAACACAATTAGAATACTTAATCCAATGATTCCTGGATACACTTCCATATGGAGCCTACTAAATCACAATGACAAGCTTTCCTTGTGTCCTCAGACTTTGAGAAAGTCACATAACCATAGAGCCCTTCAAAGTAAGGCATCTGTTCTCTGCTTCAAAAATTGGTGTTCAGCTTACGATCCACAAACTATAGGACCTCAGATATAAAAATACTAATCAATACCTTCCTCATTTAAACAGGACAGGAACAGAACAAAGGAAAAATGCTCAGATAAAATTACAAGACATCTCAGTTTTATTAAGAATAACTTACATAGAAATAAATTATCTTTAAAAATACTATAGTACATATTTATATTAAGTTTAAATTAAGTCTTAGAGGTGGCATTGGCCTTCCCTGCAGTCAGCAACCTGATTCTGTTCTTGAATCTTGTTCCAGTTCATCTTCATCATCTTCACTATCCGAGTCTTCATAAAAGGAAATTGTAGCCTGAACTGGGAAGTTTTTCAGAAGTGCTTCAGCTTCCTGATACAAGTAATCATAGCACCTTGATTTGGGCCAAAATAGTCTGAAACAAGTATACAATAGATTTGCTTATTATTATTACATATTTTACGTGGAGGCTGATGCAAAAAACCAAAGTGAAATTGTATTAAAACAAGCATCCTACAGAGCTTTACTTACATGCTCAATTGCTAAATTGCTTTTTGTGTTCAATTAGGAAAAAAACTTCTCTGGATCCTTATTTTCTTCTGAAGAGATAAAGATGCATGTGCAGTGCTAGTTTTGCAGCAAAACTACTAAGGCCCAAGACCCTGCATCTGAAACTTCCCACGCCAGTACCTCATTAACAGTACAACATGGGAATCTGATCCAAGTAGCACTGCCCCTACTGGTACTATTCCTAGGGAATATAATGGGTGTCAAACACCATCAAAAATCTATTTTAATCCAATTAGTAGTTTTCTTACTGAAGGTCCCCAGCCTAGGTAGTTGTTGATACTTGTTTCACACCATTTTAAAGTTCAAAGGAATGATGAAGGTCTAGGGGTGATCAGACCTTGATATTTCATCTGTCTTTCCAAAAACAATCAACAGACTCCTTAAGGAAGATGTTCTGCGGATGTAGATTTTAAAGCAGTCTGTGTTGTATCCAGAAATTAGCAAAATAGGCAGATAAGATCACAGTTAGCAAGGGCTATCAGCCAATGATAATATATTGCAATTAATATACTCCAAGTTCCCGTTCCTTTTCAACTACCATCCTCTTTTGCTTACAGTTTGGAACTAGCTAGAAGGAACAGACCATGGAAGTCCCAAGAGCCAAGAGACTAGCACACTACAATATAATGAAATACTGACTACAGATTGTTTAAAATATAAATGCATTAAGAAACAGAACTAGACGTCTTTCTAGCAATTACAAAAAATACTTTTTAGGCTACTGTTTAACAGAACACTGCTTCCTTGGCAGCACGAAGTCACTGACATCGGCTTTGTAACATGTCTCCATTCCCAATGTTCCCTGCAGCAGCATTCATTCAAACCTAAGCATTGGAGCAGTCACAGTGAAGTCTGCATATACAGATGCTTAGTTAGTGCATCAGTATTTTTGAAGGATCAGAGCCTAGATTTGAAAGAAAGCCACATCTTGTCAGGGAAAACTAGCTGTACAATTATTTTAAGCACCTTGCAACACCTACCAGCATTTCTGAATACAGACTCTCTTGCAGATTCAACTGTTGTTATTGTCTTTATTTCCTTTTCAGAACTGACAGCGCAGATAATATCATTACTTTTATCATTAAAGCAGTAGTTACGCAAGTATTTTCCTCAGCAGTGGTGGCTTAGCCAGTGCATACCCTCTCCTTCTGCCACTCTCACCCACGCCTCCACCTGCTTCCTTGCTGTCGGATGGCGCTGGATGTTTGCACAGCAACACAGCCTAGGAACTACAACCCCTAGCTTTTTTTAATCCTGGGCACAGGAATGAGCAGTAAGGTGCTTCAGCCGACTCCATCACCACCAAAAACACCCTCATAACCGTGTAATGGGTCTTAAAGTCCCGCACCACAGAGGCACATCAACACCTCAAAGATGTTAAATCCACGAGTCCTGGCAATCATTTGCCCAAGGATCTGTTAGTTCAAAAGCACATAGATGGCCAATTCATTCCCAAGGCTCTTTAATATCTACATAAATATATGGGTGGAAACAAAAGGGGCGGGAGAGCTAGTGCTACGGCACTACACTGGCGAGCAAGGGACTCCCTCCTGGCCGCGCAGCGCCAGGGGCCCCTGGTGCCCCGAGGTCCCCCGCGGGAACCGGCGGCGGCGGGGGACTGCCACTTACCTGACGGGGTGCGTGTACTGCGCCAGCTTTCGGGAGGCTTCCGCCAGCCCGCCGGGGCTGTGAGGCTGCGGAGGAGAGAGCAGAGGTCAGCCCGCCCGCACAGCACCGGGCCCTCCCCGAGCATCCCCGCCCCGCCGGGACTCCCCAGCCGAGCGTGCGGCGATGCCGGCGGCGGATGCTCCGCCGCGCCGCGCCGCGCCCCACTCACCGCTGCGGGGCCGGGGCCGCTCCGCCG
>VZTG01005923.1:1078702-1115003 GCA_013397845.1 Melanocharis versteri
AGCGCCCGCCGCTCCCCGCGGGAGCGGGCGCGGACAAAGGGACTCCATCCCGGGGTGGCGGAGAACGTGACGCTCTTCGGAGGGGCCCTTGCTCCATAACGCGTCAGCCCCAGTGCGCTCCCTGCCGTGTTTCCCCTTCTTTGTGTATATATATATACACATATATATATATATATACGCACACACTCACATTTTTAAATAGGGTATTTTTACCGAGGAAACGTGCCTGCCTTAATTATATTTTCGTGTGGTCCCACTACTTCATTCCGCTGCCAGCACTGGATGCTGTCGCTACACGTGCGAGGTTTTACTCTGAGCTCCTGCCATTTCCATGTTCCCCGGTACCAAGGGAGTTTACCTTTGTTTCTATTTTTATTTTTTTTTTTTTTTGCTTCCCTTTTTCATTCTGAGGTTGCAATCAGTGATGCATGTGAGAGGGGCAGGAACAAGTTATATAAGAGCTGGTAAACAGTAATAATATCAGCCTTAAGGACTAGAAGGGTTGGTGGGATGGAGCTGCCCTAGATGCTGAAGGAGGGCTTAAACCCCAGGTAATTTATTGTCCCGTTAAAGACCCACATTACTGAGGCACCACAAAGATTGAGGCACTCTTTGGAATAATATTTTGCCTTTTTGAGTTTGTATGAGGCATAAGGAGTGTGTCTACTTTAGCACTGCCCCAGAGTAGCTGTAAGTAGCTGCTACTCTAAGAATGGCTACAGACTTGTGCCTTCTCCACAAGGTCTTCAGCACAATCCATTTCACTAAATAGTACCAGCAGTACCAATCGTAAAAAATGTTACATATTAGAAGCTGTATGGGAAATGTAATCAGGTTAATCTTCCGCATCCTAAAGTCAAAACCAGACGTAGACTGACTTGCCTTTCTGAAGAAAAGCAACCCCTTACTTTGAAAAAGAAATAGTTGGAAGAGTGCACACATTCAGTCTTGTGTGTGCTGTGGTACATTCCAACCTCACCAGTGGACATACTCTGTCATTTTGGAGATTTGTGCCATTTGGCCACTTGGAAAAATTGATAATTATGACTTTAGGAGTTAATAAACGAAAATGTATTTTCCACTGAAAAGTCCAGTTTAGTAGGATGTGATGTTTGTAGCTGTTTGTGTTTTTCCCTGCCTCATTTTCACTGTGGCCTAGAATCAGATTAATTAATATCAGAGTGAAGAAAAGGCTCAAAGTACAATACATATTCATCTTACAGATAAGAAATAGAGAACAGAGCAAAGTATAGTAACTTGTGCAATCAACCGAATGTGATCATAAGCAAAATTGTTTCTGCTTTTCCTCTTTTTCCAAATAGCTACTGTGAAGCTTGTCAGGTAAGGTAAAGCGTAAAAGAAATGTTTAAAAGTTGTCTGATGGTAGATTCTTCTTTGGCCTAATTGAATTGAGAGCAATAATTTTTGTATTTCACATTTCTCTTTTGAGAAATTTAACACAGGCTGTGTAAGGAAAAAAAGAGGCACGGTTCATTATCTAAAGAAGAAAAGCAGAAACATTCTCCGTCACATTAGCAGTGACAGAGGGCTAGGAGAACACAACATCAGCTTTATCTGTTCGATAAACCATAAAAATTAGTTTTAATGTCTACAGTGAAAGCAACAAAAGATGGGGTGTCTTTGACCAATGACTCTTAATTGTCTCAGGATTCTTTTTAGTACCTGCCTGAAATGAGAAAATGTCCTAGGGAGAAAGTGTGATTTATCCATTAGAGAGCAAATTGAAAGAGAGGTGTTGAAAGGATAAGGAGAAAATAATGACTAACAGCTGTTGTTCCCCTGCATATTTTCACACTGTACGAGTCTTCTTGGCTTTATGGTTGAGTAATGCAGTCCTGTTTATTGAGAGAAATACAGAAGCCTGTCTTTGCAATAATAACTTGTTATCATTGACATCATAAAAAAATCCCAACCAGCCAACCAAGCAACCATCCAGCCAACCAAACAAAAAAACTCCTTAACATTTTACTATCTTCCCACTGACCTTGAAATACAGGCTAGAAATTGGTAAATCAGGGATAGAAGATGCTTTGTCATGTTTGTCTCTTCTGCAGTTTGTGCACAGTAACAGTGCATTGGTAATTTACTATCTGAGCCGTGGTTTCATCATGCTAAAATCTCTTCAGGCAGGAGCCTCATACAGCTGCTGGACAAATAGTTGGTCAAATGGGAGTGATGGAATACACTTAAAACTGGTTCTTTGCATACAGTAGTGGAATACATAGCTCTGAATTCAACATGGAGTCCAATAGAAACAGTTCCCTCATGCATTCTTGACTCATGTAACTAAAGTAATATTCCCCATTCTGTGCCTTGGTTCCTGCTTTTTTGTATTTCTACTTTTTTAAAAAAGTGCAAGTCCCGAGTTGAAGGTTGTTCTTGGTCGTACATATATAACTGGACTGCCTCTAGGAAAGAAAGGCTGGGAATCAGGATCTAATACTCTGTGCTTTATTATACTGGAGTGAAAACTGAAATATTGTAATTTATGGTTTTATTTACTCTTGTGCAATAATAAAAATACCTGGGCTTTTGATCAGTTGTCAGCTTTTTCAAAATTTCTCTCAAAATAGATTTTAAAAATTTCCTTATACCACTTCCCAAGTAGATCACAGCCGGTCATTTACAGGGTTCAATCCTGCTTAGCCATAGTTTGATTTTCATAGGAATTTTTTTTACAAAATTATAATTGAAGAATTTTGAATGCATTACAAAAATTCTTGTACAGTCACTCTGAATTTACAAGAGTAGAACAAGACCCCAATTTTGTTTTCTCGGAATTATACCAAGCAGTATTTTTCCAGAATGAAAGTAATTTTTTAAAATTTGGTTTTGATTGATTAAAACCACTTTTGTGGCTTTCTGCAGTATGACGTCTTGCAATGTAGTGCACTGTTAATAGGATACACAGAAAAGCAAACACAGAGGTCTGTGCAGATTTCAGTGTGCTACTATAAACAAAGAAGGTGTTCACAAATGGCTTAGAGCTACATTTGACAAGACAGTGCTAATCACACTGGGACATGGGAATATCTGGACAGAGCACAGTTAGCTGGCTTCATATTCACCTCCCTTAAGGCAGGGATAGCTCTCACTTATTAGTAAAGCAGGGACATTGCATGAAAATTATTGCATGGGTTGATATTGGCTTGATCTTGTCAGGAGCTTGTTTTAGTGACAAAAGCAAGGTCAAACATGAGGAGCTGTTCCTCTGCTTACCGAGACTGAACTGAGAAAACTGATTAACAGACAAAATTTGATCTTGATTATTTTATAGCCTAGCTTCATCTCGATGCTTCCACTTTTGGCAACACTATAGGACCAGGTTTTGAAATTAAGTGTATGCCTGATATTTGCATATAGATATTGACTGTATATGCATATGTCATTTATTTACTTGTTTGGTCTGTTAGCTCATGAATTGATCTCTTTTCTTCCCACTAAAAGCAAAGTTTGCACAGGAAATTTATGTGCAACTTTGTTAGATGTTCACCTGTGTGCAATGACAACTTACTGAAAATTTTGCAATGGTGTCTTGTGAGGCCTTAAGCATTTTTTAGTTGTGATATAACACAAAGGGCATTCTTTCTGCAATACTTCGAAAATAAAATATCAATTTGCAAAGAAAAAAGACCACCACAGATGTTTTCACCAACCTTTATCCTTACGACTATTTGGACTTGATACAGTATTTTCAATAGACCTAATGTACCTGAAAGTGAGCCTCATTCAGCATTTCCACAAAATTATTTATTTTTGACAGTAAATAATATGAGATCCAAACTAGATTCCAAGAAATAAAATAAATACAAATTAACACTTTTTATTAAAAAAAAAAGGAACAGGACTAAGTCAGCGGACCACTCTATTCACATTAGCAGTGATACCCATGGCTATAAAATGATTGCTTGGCTAATAAAAGTTGTGCTTGTCCTATTGCTAGAGTGTATTTTTTCCGTCCTATTTATACACAAAGATGCAGTATATAATCAAACAGTGTAATTCCACTTAAACCAAAGCGCCAGGTGATTCCTACAGAGGGGTATGTTGGAGGTCTAAAGATGGAATCCTCTTTCCTGGACACATCCATCCCACTTCTCCCCATTTCTCTGGATTTTGACTAGGCTGTAATATTATTAAACATAATTCTTTCATTTTATGGAGAAAATTATTCTTCCCTTTCCTCTATTTAACTGAAACACTGGAAGGAAAACTTCGTAAAAAGGAGGGATGCAATCCTAGGAAAGAATATCTTTTCATCCTCTTTTTGCTCTTGGGAACCAGCACCTGGTAATTCAGGAGTGAATGGCCTCACTTGAAGGGGCACGGCTCTACATTTCACTCTGTCAATGAGACTGAAACCCTCCAGCTTTCCTAGGTTTATCCCAGAAGTGATGCTGTTACGAACTTTGTGGTGGGGTGATCATTGGGATCCGCTGGGGGACGAGCAAAGTGCTGTGTTCATGGCACACGTGCAGCTACATGAGAACCCCGCGCGTCCATGTGGCAAGGTGTGACTGCACACAGCAGGTTGGGCTTCCTCATTCCCTCCCCCTCTGCACTCCGCTCCCAGGCCCAGGCTGGCAAATGGTGAAGGATAATGTATCCACATGGGAAAGCAGCACATTAAGAGGCTGAGAATGTGTAATGGAATCAGCCACCAGTTACAGGGATCTTTTGAAAAAATAGAAGTATCACTTGCTATTGAGTTATAGGCACTTTAAATTCCATGCAGATAAGAAACAGAGACATCAGTGCTGAACACCAATCTTGTTAACCTCTTTTAATAGAATGAGAGTCAGTGAAACACTGATACATCATTGATGCCAGGGCTCAGCAGAAGTGTCTGGCTGGCTCAGCATAATGCAGCATAATGTCACAGTGTTTGCTGCAGTTGGAGCACACAGTGCTGCAGTGTGGCACTGGCAGGATTTGCCCTCTTGCCTCTGGAAATAAGTGAGAGGCAGCCAAATGAAATGAAGTCAACAGCTATTGACGGAAGAGATGAAGAAATTAAGATAATCATTGGAATGTCCTGATCTGACCCCTCTGGTAATACAGTCCCTAGCAATGTCATCTGCTCTCTCACAATGTTCCATTCAATTAACTGTATCTTCAGATATATTGCTTTCCTGGCTACAAAGATAGCGATGGAGGCAGAGTGGTTGTTTTTCAATTTCCCTTGTCTCTCCAAGCTATCAGCACAGCATCAACTCTCTGAAAAGATGCATGCCACTAAGCATGATGTATATAATGCAGCATTTAACCTCTGTCAGGAACAAATGAATTGCAAGAAACAGAGCTGTACCTCTAACAAACAAGCACCTGAGAAAGGCAATGTGAGTCCTAAAGATAAGCAGTGCCAGCCGGAGGAATTCACACGGTATCTTGTACTGCACTGTAGGGATGTCAGAGCTCTTACACAGGTGCCTGCAGATAGGTGCTGACAGAGACTCTCTAAGCCTGCAGTTCCTCCCTGGCTTCTTGTGACTGATGTTACGAGGCTGCCAATTCCGTCATGTCAGAATTTCAGCACTTCTTTGAGCATGCTCGCATCCCAGGGATCCCTAGAGAACTGAACACAAGGAGTAGGCTGCTGGCCTGTCTGTTTTAATGAAGATGCAGAGAAATGCCAGAGGTACCAAAGGTAAATATGATTTCACTTGTTTTTAAGGCTGCTTGTCAGTACCCTTAAAATCACAGTTTCCATTGCTTACAATTTTCCAAATTTTATTTGGGCTAAATTTTCCCATGATAGGGGAATTAGTTGGGGGCGGGGGGAGGGGGGAAAGGTGGGGTGGAAGAGAGTGCAATCAAAATAAGACAGCTCCAATCACTGAGCCATTTTCAAGAATCATAGAATGTTTTGGGTTGAGAGGGATCTTAAATATCACCTAGTTCCACCCCCTCAGCCGGGGGGCAGCAATGCCATTCATTAGATCAGGTTGCTGAGGGCCCCATCCAGCCTGGCCTTGAACACTTCCAGGAATGGGAAGATCATCTTGCAATGTAAAAAAGGTCAGATGCCTTTTTTTGGAGAGGAGTAGACTTCAGTAGGTACGGGGAAGGGCAGCTTGAGGATGTGGGAAGAACGGACAATGTTTGAGCAAGCAGACTGGATCCAAGTCCCAAATAGGCAGCAGAGAACAGGAAGAGAGGAGGGGCAGGGCAGTTACCAAGGGGCAAGGTTGCAGAAGCAAAGGAAAAGTGACTGGAACAGGAGCTGGCAAAAGAAAGCATTGAGCATGGGAAGGACAATTTGAACAGGAAAAGAGTAACTTGGTGATGTCAGAACAGGGTAAGAAGACTGAGGAGAAGGACTGAGGACAGGAAGAGCTGCAAGTGCTTACAAATGGGAAAACACTGGGAAAAGAGTCAAAAGACATGAGACAGGTTCTTCTTAGTGGAGGACATTGAGCCTGGATGTCTTGGTCTCAGATGTGATCTAAAGAGAGGTCTGAAAGCTAGAACCTGGGACTGGTTAATAAGAAGTAAGATGAAAAGCCAAAACTGGGAAGATACTTGACTAAAATATTAGTACATTGAGGGAAAGGGAGAGGGGAATTGAGTTGGGAAAAAAAATAGTTATAGGAGTTGTAGTCGCAATGTGTACCTTTCCAAAGCCTGTGTGGACTTCAGGAGACCCTATTCCAGCAAAGCCTGAGAAACCGTCTGGAAAGGTTTCTCTTCCCATCACCTTCTAGAGAGGCTCTAAGTTAGTACCACTAACAGTTACTCTTTTAGCTCAAGGAACAAAATCCTGCAGCATAGACGTGAAGTTTTCTGTCCAGGTGATATTATTGCATGACCTGATGATTTTTCCCCCTAGTTGTTCCTTTTGTGTTTGTACAACATAGCAATTCACCTCTAGACTGTAATGTGGAATAATTTTAATGCTGCAGTCAGTCACCCAAAAAAGCCAGAAACTCAAAAAAAATTTGGTGAGGTTCACATGAGAGTTATATCTCATTAAATTTAAGTGTTTAATGGATAGTCATCTAAATCTAAGACTGTGAATTCAGGCTGCTGTTAGATAGAAACCTTCAGAGACAACTGATTATGTCCTAGAAGAAGAGGATGTCTTCTAAAAACGTCCTAAAATGTCTAAAATGCACAGGGCAGGCAAGATGACAAGCTCTCTGGCACAATCTCTGTCTCTACTGTCTCTGAAAGATGATCAGTTTAACTTAGAAATGCCTAGTTTAGTTTGAAAATAGCTTTTAGATGTCTCAAGCTAGGTAATGTGAGTCCAAATGACATGTTTCTGTATTTGTGCGTCTGATACGAGAGACTGCAGTAAGATTTGTAGAAGTGTTTAAGGCCAGCCCCACCCCCCCAGGGTTTTGCAAGTGCAAATTCCGTCTTGCATTTGTGTGTCCTAAGTAGTTTGAACACTATGGATCTGAGGCTCAGGACTGCATTTGAAATTAATGAGAATCATGTCTTAAATGCTGTACTATATAATTCAAGGCTATGGAAAAATTAAATCCTCATTATCTCAAACTGGCCAGCCAGGTTTAAAGAGCCTTTTTAACATTAGCTACCTGGTATAAAATGACAGCAGTAGTCCCTAAAGGTTCTGTGAAGTCTGTTTAATTAATAGACACCACTATTACTGGCACTGCAGAATCTTAGAATCACAGGATGGGTCGGGATGGAAGGGACCTTAAAGATCACCAAGGTCCAACTTCCCTGGCCATCAAAGCAGCATTTTGAAATCTTGTCTTGTTTTTGCTATGCAGGAAAGCCATCAGAGTGTGCAGGCTGTGCAGAGAACAAATGATATATTGAAAAGCCAGCCAATACCTTCTCATCACCTCTTCTGGGCACTGAGAGAGGGAAGGGACTTGTGAAAAACAGGAGGTGGTGGTGCCATTGACTGCCATAATGCATATGCACATGCAAGCTGAATTTAAGTTGTGTAGACAACCGTAATTCTGGCATTTTTCTAACTTTCTGGTGCTCATTATCAGTCTTTATAATGTTTTCTGTGAGTGTTTATAATTTTCTGTGAGTGTAAGGCATATGTGTCTGTGGTGCATTCCATCTGGAGATTTTGCCTAAGATCCTCCCCTTTTTAATTTCCCTCAAAAGTCTTTGTGCATGTCTTTATATGCCCAAACCTAATATTCAAGATATTATTCACTATCAAATTTATCAAAATATTCAACTATGGGGTACAATCTTTAGTTTTGACATGAATATGGATACTCAGATACAGGTATCATACACAGGTAAAAGTGTTGAAGTAGATGATTGAAAATTTTCTCTGATAGTCATAAATTTGTCATTTTTTAAGAACTTGAAGAACACTGTCACAATGTTTTAAAATCTGCATCGTCAATATTTTAATCGCCCTCCTGTGCTCACATTTTTATTGATTTCTTTCCTGTTTGACCTACAGCCACAGTCTCATTATGAGATGTTGCATTCCTGCACATCCTAGCATTCACATTATGAAATACAGAATAGCAAGTAAGTGTGATATCACATTATTAAAAATTTTTACTGTCTCATATTTTAAATTTTCTCCTGGCATTTTTTTCATTACTCTGCTTTAAGAATTCCACAGATCCCACTTTCCAAGTTACTGATGTGGCTTTACTCTGTGAAACAGAAGTCTCTGAATAATTAGCATTTTGTTAGTCAGCCAAGTATCTCTCTGGCCTCCAGGCATTACTGCAGCATGAGTATAAAAAAAGACTCTGAAATTTTTCCATTACATTTACATCCCATCTTCCTAAACTGGTTCTTTCTTCAAAATAACAGTTCGTATCATATCAAATTTCTCCTTTTTTTGTTACTGAAATACTTAGTGGCTATAATAGGCATTGTAAATTCTTGTTTCTTTTTCTTTCACCTTCACAGAATTTATATTTATCTCTAGCTATAGTGATATTTATACTGTAAAAATATATTGTATACAAAATATGTATTATATAGGAGAGTATATATACTCTTACCATCCAAGAATACATATACTATATGTGTGTGTGTGTGTGTGTGTATATATGTACCATTAAATATATATGGAAGTTTTACATATGTATGAAGCACATATTAAATTAACTTTCACCTGAATATGTATGACCTAGTTGGAAACTGACAAATAGCAAATCTAAACCTTGTGATATGTCAGATGTATCTTCCTAAGTAAAAATTTTGAAAAATATGTATTTTTTAAAATGGTGCTGTTATTAAGAGGAAATGTAAAACACAAAGAATTTTAATAGCATTTTTCAGCTGAAATTTAGATCTAATAGTGGAAATTATTACCTTGGGTATTCATTTTCTCAGCACTGCAAGAGATCTCTCATATTGTTGGCAAATACTCCAAAATAAAATATGGTTTGACATGCACACCAAGTACCTTTCTGTCTAAAATAAGTACTTTAAATACATTGAAACTTGTACATTTAATGGTGGGTTTATTAATTTATTTCTTTACTGAGCTACATAGAAAGGATTAAGAGGAAATGAATATGGAGTGCTGGGCATAATTTTTAAAACTATCAAGTGAATGATCTGTTAAAGCAACTTTTTGACATAAGCATTCTTAAGCACCTTGTTGAGACAAAGTATTTTTCTTTGCATTTGAACATATATGAGTACATATATTAATATATCATTTTCATTATGTGTGAAACCCAGGGCTATGTATTAACTGCAGAATAGCTGAGGGCTTCATTTCCAGGTGCATATTTTGCTTTTATCAGGAAAAACTTCATGTTGACTGGAAATCTAGAAAGGATTCAATGGCCTCAAAAAGAAAGGCAGTTTTAAATGCTGCCCCAGCTCCCTCTGAAACCTGCAGCAACGTTACTTTGACCTGCAAGGGAGCCGTATGAATTCTCAGGTGATGTCACAGTGCCAATAAACACGTTCCATTCAGAGGGAGGGGAGGAAAACCTGTCTTGATACTGCAAGATCTGTTTCTGTTCAATCAGACAAAGAGAAAATACCAGCTTCTGAGAATCCATCCTTTCATTTCAATTCTTCAAAGAACTGTAGAGCTGAGATGCCCTTCATGAATTTTGCTTATATCATGAGCAGGGAAACAGTGGAAGATCCATGCTTGTTTTTTCCTCACACCGAAGCCAAGAAAAAATTTGTTTGAAGAAAAATTGATGGCACTTTTCTAAAGAGGTTACTATTTTTCTTCCTTTTCCTGATGCAGCTTCTGTTCTCTCTCATTGCTCTCTTTCCATGCTAGGAGAGCAGGTGTGAGGCAGATGCTTTGGCAGATAGAAATGTTCTAGTACTATAATTATAATCAAGATTTCTGTGTAAAATACCCAAGGGTTTATGCATGCACAACACATATAGGAAGTTCCACATGGATTTTTCAGTTTGCTGCTCTTAGTCATAAATACAAATACCTTTAATTTTCTGGAGAGTTCCATTTTTAGGGGGATGAAAGGGGTTGTAGGGGGGTGTCAGGGGTGGGATGCCCCTGGAAAGTACTGGCTTGACCAAGCTGAATCCTCCCCTGTATTCAAGATGCCCTTGGTGTTGTGGAATGACAGGAAGCACTGCAAATATTCTGCAAAGGCTTGGATTTATGAATGGCATCAGCCTCAGCTGATGATCCCCAGCACACCCTTTAAGTATGCATGTAAGGCTGACCGTGGAGAAGGAGCATGTGCAGAACAAGGCTGTGTTGTTTTCATGGGCTTCACATGGACATGGGATTCCCTGCAGGCCAAGCAGCAGGACAGATCTGTAACGGAACTCAAGGCCAGAAAGCTTTCTGGGAGCACTCCCTGGAGGGGGAGGACACGGGTTTTGTGTCTTTCTCTGTGCTGCGCACACAAACCACGGTGACAGTTGGGGTAATGGCTTTCCAAGGCAGACACAAGAAATTAGCTCAGCTTAACAGCACGCCTCAATGAACACTGGAGCCAAGGATATAATTTTTAATAAATCATATACTTCAAAGATTCATCTCTGTGTTTGCAAATGTGTCTGTTTCTTTATTTCTGTTGTTTAACTGTGTATAGGTTGAGAAACACTTGCATTTTGTTTGCTTATTTAAAAACACAGATCTCCATTTTTAATAAATTATGCACAAACTGTGTTTGCTGTTGCTTCTAACCAAACTGATGTGTACCAAGGAACTCTATCAGCAAGATCGACAGACTTACCATGTCTCTGTGCTCTCCTGTTGAACTGGGCTGCTACGATTGAGTGCCCCATGAGGACATTACACAGATTCCTATTTATCAGTTAAGATTTCTATTCCCTGAGCATCTCAAGTATTTTGTTTAACAGTCTTTATTTCCATAAACCCTCATTCCAGTAAATAGAATAGAGGCAAATGCAGAATGTGTGAAAACTCCAGCTTTTAGTGTAGAGGGGAAAGGGTCTGCTAGCATTCAGGATTAAAAAAAAAAAACAAACGACTGTAGGAGTGCTTTAAAATGGAGGACTGAGGACAAGGTGACAGATGCAGGAGAGCACGCCAGTTGGAGTGACTCACTATTGAAAGGGCAAAACTGAAAACACTCTGCATGCCTGAGAGAAGATGACAAAATCCAAACAGCAGACAACAAAGATTGGTGCAAACACTCCAGAGAAGTCAGGCATAAAAACAGGGGTTAGGTCAGTACTCCACATGAAAGTGCTCTGTGTGACTGCTGGGAGTCTGAGGATGGAGGTTAGTGAACTGGAACATTTAATTTTAAATGTTTATAGTAGTAGGCATCCAATAGAAAATAATCAATGTGATACTCTAATACAATGGAGTTCAAATACATCTGAATAACAGAGAAGACTACCCCATTAGAGGAGCAGGAGTGTTTGTTAACAGAAAGCTCAGCTGAGCATTGGTAACAGAATGAATATGTGCTGTAAAATCAATTTGGGTTGAATTGGGCAGGACCAACTGGGCAGGACCAGTTGTCCTGCACTGGGAGGTCAGCCTGGACAATCTAGAGGACAACCCCCCATCCCAAAGGTGGTACAATCAGCAACACTCTGCGCACGCCTGTCCCTCTCTGTTGATGACAAGCGTGGGAGTCTGCCTGGCAAACTCTGACAAAATATTTACCTGTTCAGTGGGTAAAGTTCAGCATGATAAATCCACCTGACGACCGAGGCTGTGCTTCTGGTGACTCACACGGAGGGCAACAACAGCTGCAAAGCACCGTCAGATTAAAGGCTGCAAGGGTCAGATGGGTGCAAGGGGGGACTGCAGCTGTCTGCAGGGGGATTAGGAAGAGTTCAGAGCACGCTATTATTCCAACAATGGGTTTAGATAGTTCCAGTTCTTGGCCCAACTAGTCAGATGATCCAAAAGAAGAAAAGCCATTCTAGATTTAATCCTGAGCAGTTTGAAGGAAGTGTTTCTACACATGACTATGGAAGAATAGCTCTGTGGCAGTGACTCTAAGGTATTCAAATACAGTATCCCTCCAAAAAATGGAAAAGGCACCAACATCCCAAGTTCAAAAAGGGAGCTGCTTGCAAATGGTGAAATTAGTAAAAAATAAATGACAAGAGTCATAAAAAATAAATGACAAGGGTCATAAAAAATAAATTAAAGGTAAATGCTTTATATGTAAGGGAGTAAGCATGGCTTGTAAAGGTTGAAGTCACACTTCACCAGTGAACTAAACATTGTTTGTCAGAAACTCATTAAGTGCAGTTATCAAAATGAAACAGAAACCATGATTATTACCACCCTTTGAGCCACTGGTGAAACTCTATCTTAAGTATTGCATGAACTTTTGCTCCACTGATACAGTGGAGCAAAACTGAAAAAGGTACAGCTAGGCAGCAATTAGGATCAGAGAATGGAAGCAACACCTAGACAAGAGGAGGAAATATGACGGACTATTTTCTCTTATATTACTCTTCAGCATATTAAAAAAAAAGGTGGCTAAAAGAATTTTATTAGATATCTGTAAATCACTAATGATACAGAATGTAAACAGCTATTCTTACATAGCTGTAGTGCATCACAGGCTTAAAATTATCAGAAGATGCTTTTTCATATAATGTGTGATTAAAATTAGAAACGCCTTGCTAGAGGGTGTCACAGGGACCAAAAGCATAGAGAAGTTTAAAAAACTATCAGACATAGATAAGTGTCTTGGTTTGAAAAGACAGGAGTATAATTCTGAAATTGAGGAGCTTTTAGGCAATGATATGAGGAAAAAGAATAACAGTTTTTTTTATTAATATAAATAACAACAGTATCCACTGACAGAGTCAGGAATACAACCTGGCACCCTGTTCAGGCTCGTTGGCAGCAGTCCAGATGAAAATGGCTCTCTGAAGCGCTGATCGGGTAGAAGGATGGTCCAGTGAAAGCTCTTGTCCTCTGGATATCCAGGAGCAGGAGCTGGCTGGTGTGTCTCAGAATCCACCTTATATTCAGGTGGGAATGCTTGGCTCCTTCCCCCTGGGTGGAGCTTCTTACAATGGGATTGAGATGACTCATGAGTCATGTGGTGAGTTCTTAATGGCCCATTAGCAGAGATAGTGGGCCCCCGGATAGCAGGAGATAACAGTGTTTTAACAGTTTAACAGCTGTTTCAACGGTTGTGGAGATGATAATAGAATAAACCTATTTTTAACCTAGGACAATAAGGCAGATGCATCACATCCTTCCCAGAATCCAGTGTCAGAGACTGAACTGGACAGGCGCCCTGCCTATCTGTGGGTTGCTGTTCTCACACTCTAACCAAAGTAATTTTGAAATTGCAAGAAAAAACCCAAGATATTATTTTCTCCACTTCTATCCATCAGATAATAACCCCTGGTTATTGCAAACCAGGCTGGATTCCAAGTGAAAATTTCAAGATGAACAGCTCCAGCTAAGTTATCATATCCCAGGGGTTCTCATTTGTAAATGGAAAATAAACATGAATACCGAGTCTTTCTAACTGAATGAAGCACAGCAGCTGTCTGTCAGGTTATTTTAATGAAGATAGGTATCTTTAATTCATACAAAATATATCTCTTTCAATTCACAGTTCAATTATTTCCACTTCCACATTCTTCTTTTATAGTGAGGATTTGGTAAGAAAAACTGTTTATAGAATAGGGTCATTTTCAGACTGATTCTTCCACTTGTCACAGTTACTTGAAAAACACAGAAAATGGGATTGTCCTTATCTGCCTTTCTCTGGTGCTCAGTGTGTGAGACACCATGGGCCAAGAATGATAAATTTAATTAAGCTCCTTAAGCAACAGCACTCTGTCTCAGTAAACATTAACACTTCCCCTTATGCCTGAGCAAACACTAAGATCTGCTCTCAGCTTGGGAATAGTTCACAGTGCTAATGCAAACAACACAACTACAGCTATTTCTACAAATGGTCCTGAAAGGTTTTCTAGCATGTGTTGATCACACTATTCACTTAGGAAGGTAAATTTACTCTGTTATTCTGTATCTTAAGAGCAGAATCTTTTGTGTCAATAAGTGAAACTATTTCTTTGGGGTAAAGACGGGAGGATCTGTGCTAAGGTGGCTCTAGGTAGTCCTCCCACAGCTAAAAAAAGAAAGTGAACAAAACCCAAACTCTCAAGTAACTAGAACTTGTAGCTGCAGTTATTCCCCACTGACAAGAAGAAGGTCAGATTTTCACAGCCCCACTGCCACAGTCTGGAGGGGCTAGAGTTACTTTTGTCCAAGCCTGTATCAGCCCAATCTACATCTTACACAGAGAAGTAAAAGGCACATATATGCAGATGTGCATAGTTATATGTGAGTTTGTACACTGATCGATAAGGGCCAACATTGGCACCCGAGCACTGACTGCATCTCTGTGCCAGACCAGCCGCTCGCTCACTCTGCCCCAGCAGACCTTCCTTTGCGTCTGAGGGGCTGTGTAACACTCTGCTCTTCAGAATCCAATTCATTTGTGTTGTTCTTTTAACTGCTGACTGGTGCTTGAGGTGGGGGTGCAGAGGAACTGTACAGGAATTACCCATCCTCATGCTGTGGAAGTGGAAGATCTCACATGTTTGGATCTCCTGGGTGTCTTGGGGAAGAATGGCTCGTACTCAGAGAGGAACAGCATCACAGCCATGAACCCATCCACAAGAAGAATATTTGGGAGCTAACGTGGTAAAGTTTTGCCTGACCAGTGGCAGCAGAGCTAAGGTCCTGGGGGCCTGCTGGAGTGACTGAGGTTCTTCCCCAGGGATTTTAGGCCAGGCATCTTTGGAGCACTGTGGGGATGACTGCATTGCACACTGGCCCAGAGATACATCAGCAATGCAGCATTTTTCACTTTTGAATTAATCCATGTTTAAACTCGGCAGTGGACATATGGTATCATGGGATTTCGGTTGTTGTTTCTTATGCCTTTGATTACAATGGAGACAAAGAAAGCTAAAGGGGTTTCTATATTGTCAGTATTTCTGTAAAAGGAAACCAAAACACCTGCATCTATTTGCACTGGAAGGTATCAGGCCTTGACCTGGTTACTTGCCTTGATACTTTCTATTATTTCTATTTCATCTAAACTGGATGCCAAAAAATGCAGATTCACCTGTTGAGTTTTTATGCTTGCCATTTTGTGCTCTACCGCTAAGTGCCAAATTTCATTCTGCAAAATCTGAAAACAGGAAAATGCTTGTGTCCAAGGTTATTTTTCATTTGAAATACAGGATAGATATATTATTTAAATAAATCTTTGAAGTTTTAGGAGCACTGAAGGCTCAATTGACCCAATTAATGTTCCATTCAGTCAGCACATCATCCAGCCCTAACTCTTCTGGACTCCAAACTACACCTTGTTTACAAACACATACATGTTTAGCAATCAGCCTTTTTGGCCCATGTGAATTTTTTGTCTTTTACGTTCTGCGGGAAAGCACCAACTGGTTTAAAGGATCCCTATTATTTCACTATCTTTGTTTGCAACTGTGTTTTGTTTCCTCTTAGGAGCCACACTCTCATTCATCACGTTTCTTTTGTTCCCTTTTATTATCAGACCGTTGTCTAAGAGAACATGAGCTAAACACCAAACGCCCCTTTGTTAGTTACTTTTCCTTATCGTTATCATCAGGATCAGTTCCCTTTATATTTTCACATCTGACCAGCCTTCCTGAAACTCAAAATTATATTACAATTAGAAATGCTCTAGACGTAATATGCACAGGAACTTCCTATTCTTATTCACAGAGTTGTGTATCCTGAACTGAGCAGAGAAACAAGTCACTGCCTTTGGAATGCTAAATTCAGGGACAAGGCAGGGTGGACTGTGGTCTGATCTGGGTATGTCCATTTTACCTGCCACAGTTATCATCTGAAAAGGGATTATTGATCCTTATAAACCATGTGGGAGGTTTCAGCTGTGTTCTGCACCTGGATATATCTGCTTGACTGTTATCTCAGACTGAAAGGACTGAAGCTCAGGTTTTCAACTTCCCCAGAAAATGGCCTATCAAGAAGAACCAGGTCATGCTGGTGGGGGAGGGTTGTCCTGGGAGTAGGAAAGTCACACTCTTCTCAAGATCCTCATTCATAGATTAGGTAGTTAAAATGTATTTTGTAACCCAAACATATATGTCTATTTTTCCTTTGCTTTCAATACTTCTTTGTGCAGACCTACTTCCAACAATGTCTTGTTTCTTCCTGGAGTTCCAATTTGAACTCCACCTGTTGGCATTTCAACAAGATGAGGATGACCTGCCTTTTCTTCAGAGATCAGCAGAGAAATGAAGCTGAATATATGCTGTCTGCATCTCTTCCCTCATTAACTGTGCTGGTAGTATGAAACCTTTCATTATTTTCCTTCCTTGCTGTAAACCTTAGGAGTGTATTTTGATAACCTTGACAATCCTCTGAGCAGATCTCACTGTACTTTCAATCAACTCAGTGCACAAAATGAGGCAAGCAAAATACAGAGTTTGCAGGTATGATTACTTGCAAGTATAGAGACTTCTTGTCTTCCTGTTGGCCAGAACCTATGGAGAGATTCAAGGTGAGCAGTTCTTTAGAGGATAATCTTTATGTTCTCTTCTAGCCCACGGAGATTTTGTGTAGCATTCTTCTTAGGCTTCACATTTCCGTAATGAAAAATAAAAATAGATTCTAAGTACATTCCTTGTTCCAGGTGCACAAAAAGCTGAGTGGGAAATCCGCAGATCATTGTGGAGCATCCAACACCCTCTATATTGTTTCTCATGTAACTTTTCCTTTCTGATAAAGATCCTTGTGTCTAGCACAAAAAAAACCTGTACAGTTATTGATGTTCTTTTTTCTTCTTAATTTTTTAATAGACTAAGATTAGATGTGAATATTCATGAGCCAAATTTCACTGCCTGTGCTAGTACTGATTTAACAAGAGGGAAGTGGAGGAAAACAGCAGCTGAGATTGAAAGAGGTCACGACTTCTTTGTGAAGAAATACAAAAACTGGAATCACACTCTGGCAAGAGAGCAGATGACACAAGGCCGGTCCTGAGGATTCATTCGCTTTCCAGAGCCTCCCTTTGCACTGCCATGAACCATGCTATGCTGAGCAGTGCTGGTGCCCTTCCAACTGGGGGATCCTGCTACTGCACACCACGTGCTTCTGCAAGACAATTTGCACAGTTTTGTGCAGAAAGCGTAGAGCCTAGGATGAAATTTTTGTTCATAATCTCTGACCTTGTGTCTCAAGCCTGAAGAGGCTTCTGTAAGATATTTGAACACATTGAGCCTGGTGCACAAACTAGCTTTCAGTAAGGAAGAGGTACTGACACTCTTGAAAAAATTAATTTCTCATATACCCAGAACATTCTGCTTTCTAATTCTTTTCCTTATCTCAGTGTTTTACTCATTACCCATTTGATACTTTAGGGCTGACTCGACTCTATGTCATATAAACTGAGGAAAGAGATTATACAATGAGGTTCCCTGTGTTTCTGAGTCGAAACACATTTTGCCCTCAGTGAGAACAGCATCGTATCATATTCCCACGACAGATTGTGATGACAACAGGATTACAATCTGTGGCTTAGGATAGGAAAGAAATAGTGGAAGGAAACAAAGTCTTAAGAAACAAAGATCCTGTTTTCTTACAGCTAGCTTTAACAGCCAAAAAATAAAGCAAAGTCTTGAGAATTTCAATTTTAGGCATACCTGACAGGCATTTTATCCTAAAGTTTTTTATTTCATATTTGTCACAACCACTAAAGCATCAAAGTTGTGGTTTATAGGTTGTGCAAGTACAACTATATGTGTTACATTTTTATAATTTTTTTTTACATTTTTAAAATTTTTTATGATATCAAGAAGAAGAAATAAGAAACTTAGTAACTGAATTTAAGATAGAAGTAAGAAAAATACAGGTCTTAGACCTGTAATTAAATCTCCCCTATAAATCTCCTCTAGTTAACTTCAGTGGAGACCAGTACTCATAGGAATATTGGAACATCTAAGGCAACAAAAACTGAAGCTGAATATCTCTAGTATCACAAATCAAGAACCATATTTTTAGCTTCTCAGCCATACAGAAAGTCTCAGAAATGCCGATTCAGCTTGTTCTACTGCAGACTTATTTACATTGGACGCTTGATTTAAAAATCTTTTTAGTGATAGTGTTTCATTTGAGCATGTCCTGTACTTTAATGCTTATTCTATTTTCCTGCTCAACTAGCTTAGAAATGAACATATTTTTTTAAACTTACTAAAACCAAATCATTAATTCAGATCCAACTGCCACTGAGGAGTAATTCCCAAGTCACAGTCTCTCATGGAGGATCAGTAACTGCTCTCAACTTGTGCGTGGCTCCAGTGTCGGTGAGACTTCTCAGGTTTTGCAGTTTCTTGAAGGGCTGGCTCAGTTCCTTTAGGATGAAGAATTCACATCTAATTATATGTTTATGCATATATTGTTCTTCCTGATTCACATGCTTGGTGCACATATGCTAGCATTTAATCAATGTGTTTTAGCATTTCTCATCTGTACTGGAGACACATTTTAGTTCATTTTAGTTTTTCCACTTAGTATTATGTAACTTCCCTGAGAATCGAGTGTCTCAATTAACAGCAGTTAGAGATTATACATGAAAGTTCTAACATATTAAGAATGAGTTAAGCTCACGCAGAAATGCCTTCAAAGCTCTGTTATCTTAGAAAGGTGTTGTAAGGCAATTAAAGTCCAAAATAATAAAATGCAATATTTAAGCATATCTGAGCTTGTCTTAGCTGGAGATGAATTTGTCTACATGTTTAGCTCTTGTGGACAATTTTGATAAAGCATCAGAAGTGTTTTACAAAACCAACTGACTGTAGAAAGCCTCTAGGATATATTTTAATACTTCAGTTGAAGCAGCTGGTGCTTAGGTTCACATCCATAGAGAGCAAAACCAAAGCAATTCTGGGAACTTTTATATCATGCCATGAATTTTTTTCTTCAGGTTAAGTGAAGCTTTCTCAAGCTTCTGGAACAGGTTACCCAGAGAAGTGGTGGACACTCCATCCCTGGAAACGTTCAAGGTTGACTTGGACGGGGTTCTGAGAAACCTAATCTAGTTGAAGCTGTTCCTGCTCACTGAAGGGGGGTTGGAGTAGATGACCCTTAAAAGTCCCTTCCAGCACAAATTGGTTCATGATTCTATAAAGCAGCAAGCTTTTTGTTGTGATTTTTCATTAGTTATGATAGTCCAGGGAAAAAAACCTGCTGATCGTCGTTGTGCAATGTGACAAGAAACAACCAAATGTGGTTGTAGCTCATGTGGTAAACGTTGGAGTGCACAGGGCGATCCTGAACCTCTCCAGCAGTCGCCTTCCCAGGATTACTGTGGCCATACTGTGATGTCTCCTCAAACTGCCCTTGAGTGACAAGTTCAAACTAGCTGTAGGAAGCCTATTTCTACAGTAAACTATTCCACTAATATCTATGCGGTTTAAAACCCAATACAGTAAAAAAGATAACTAGTATTTGGTGCAATCTGAGAGCAAAATGCTCTACAGCAACAGAGGCAATTGTTCTCAAACCACAGTCATCAATAACATCAATATCAATTAAGATATCTGGGGGAAGGCCTCATATAGGTATCATAAGTAATAACTGTGGAGAGAAAAGAGGACTGGTAATGCAATTATTGCCAACATACACAGTAAGTGCTTTGCAATCTGCTAAATTTTGTAGTGCTCAAATACACCCTGAAGATCAGAAATAAGTGTTGGGGAAAGAAAAGCTGTAGAGCAAGGGAGCAGTAAAGGAACAGTGCATCATTAAGCAGTGATTAAAGTACTAAACCCAGAAATGTTGCTTTCTTTGCAGCTCTTTAAAAGCTTAGAAAAATTATCTGTCAAACCGCATGCAATCAGGATGCAAACACAAAACCTGCCAACCATGTAGCTGAAATGTATTCAATTTATGGCTGTGTCTCAAGAGGAAGCTGAAGATGAAATAGCCAGGGTGTGCTCTGGCATTGGTGAGTGTGGACCAGTTCTCTGCTCAGACTGTGTAGGCAAAAAGCAAAATATAAACCACAGCAGCAAATTTTCAGCCGGCGCAGAAATTTTCTTTTTCATTTTTATAAAATTAACGTGGGAAAATTCAAAGCAGTGCCTACCAAATTTATGCATTTTCAAATATGCCACCCTACAAATTTCACATCTAGGATGTTAAAGGAAATAAATGAAGATACTTTTTCATTACTATCACTAATATTTCAATGTATTCAACTATTTCATTATATTCATTTGCAATATTAAAAAGACAGGTAAAATGTATGGAACCTAATAGGCAAAACACTGGAATGGTTTCTAGAAGGATGTAGCAGCAAAGAGGTGAGGCTAGAAATGTGTCCAAGATGTGTCTGCATCTGATGCTGGGTGATGTGATTTAGTGGTTTAGGGGTTACAGTGGCATTGCTGGGTGAACGGTTGGACTGGGTGATCTTGAAGGTGTCTTCCAACCTTGATGATACTATGATTCTATGAAAAATGCAAGTAATCAATGTCATGGTTTCATGGCAGGTAGATCTTCTTAAATCAAATTTCACTGTCTTTGACTTAGCTACAGTTTGAGCAATAGTGACAATATGTCAATACCACCTGCTTGGGTTTCTGCAAAATATTTGTATATATTTAGCATATCAATATGTATGTAATATATATCAACATATTTAATTTATATTATTTATTTATTTATATGTTTAGATCTAAAGGCTTTTATCTGGTGAAAGAAGGCAAGTGCTAAATCCAGACATTTACAGACAGGTCTCAAGGTAGGTGAGAATGGAGATCTCCAATGAATTGGGCAGGTTTTGATAGGTCTACCAGTACTCAGTTTCTGGTCCAAGGCTATTCAGCATTTATGTTGATGGCTCACAGGATGAGTCACAAAGTCTTTGCTGGCAGGATTTTGGATCTCAGAAGATTGCATTGGTAATGTGTACCAGGAATCAGCTACTCATTGCTCTGGATCTGCTGCGTACATGCTCCCGATGCAGTAGGGTTTGCTCTAACATCTATGAAAGAAAGATCCAGTTATTGGGGGGAAAGGCATATTTCTACACATTTTCAGTGTAAGAGAATATGCTGGAAATTAGCAGCTCGAAGGAGAAAAATTGGGAAAATAAGAAAGAGAAACCATGGTGCTGTAAGGAAGGAGAGGTCATGTCAGGATGATGGTGGCCTGTAAGGTGGGAGGCAAACCTGCCCCTCCTGCAGCCCAGCTGGGACAGTGCCCACAGCGCACCAGCCTCTGGAAGAGATCCACAAATAATTCAGAGATCGGGAAAAACCTTTCACAAAAGAAAAGTGGGAGGTGATTGGAAAACCATGTCTCATATGGAGAAGCTGCAGTGGTTTCACCCTGGGAAATAGAAGCAAAATGTGGCTCAGGAATTTCCCTCTGAGCTTAGCTGAACAGAGAGAGTAGTGAATGCCTGAGCGCTTCATCCAGGAGAGAAAGAGATGCTGCTTACATGCTTCCAGGTGAATTAGCTGTCTCCTTCTTGCCTGTGGGTGTGGTAGGGAAAGCTGTGTATGTGTCTGTGTGTGTGCATTTGAAATTTGAGGGTCACCCTATGTACCCACCGGCGGTCTTCTACAGAGAAAAGGAAACTTTCTGCTGTGCTCTTAATACTCATAAATTCTCTGCAGCTCTGCAATGGGACAATGATTATAATCAAATCTCATGCTCCAAGGCTTCAGGGTCAGGAAAAAATAACACCCTCCATCAGTACATGCTCCAAATACCTCTGGGGCCTGACAAGGGAGTCTTTTCATCTTCCATGAGCTCAGGCACGTTGAGGACGTTGGGAACGCTCTACCTGCCTGTGCATGTGGAGATGGTTTTACTGCCTGAGGTCATACAAAACCTGCTGCTAGGTTTTGGAAAGCAGGTAATATTCAGCCTATCTAAAAGGCATCAGTTTGATACTAGGTGTCCTGGGATCTGCAGGTGAATTTATCTGGTGCTCTGATTTGGACTTAATTTCTGTGAAGGAATTTGCAGAAAATAAATTCCAAACTGAAGCTGAAAATACTGTCTTCTTAATTCATAGGGAGTCATTGTTAATACAAAATTTTGGGGCTAAGCCAATTGAACCTTTTCAATATTCTACTACTGCACTTTGTGTTCCACCTTTACCAAGGCAAAACTCACAATACAACTATAATTGCTTTCGTAGCTAAAGTGCTCTACAGGATACACACAAAATCCCTGATCTCTGGAACTTATTGTCTATTGTTTAATGACGTACCCGAACAAAGTCTTCAAAATTCAAATTTGTGTTTGCAAAATAAATTTGCTTATCCTGTTTCCATATTCATGTAGTACTTTTCCCTTTTTAGTCCCAGTAGCAATCATTCAGTATCAGTCAATATTAATTGACTAAAATGAAGTGGACATGTAATGAAAGGAAAGGAATCTTCCCCGATGTAATACTGTGCATCCGAGTTGAGGATTATGAAAGCAGACATTCAGACCTAGAAACATGCAATCTTTCTAGCCCCCATTCTTAACTAAAGATACACAAAACTTCACTCAATGTGTGCATTTAAGTTTGCAAAGAGAGTAGTAAAGCTGGATCAAAATATAGTAGCTATGCTGTCCACCTTTGGGTAAGGGTTGCAAATGAATTCCCAGTTTTGCCTGTTCATCAGGTTGTCTACCTGATGTTTGTAATGTCTACCTGCAAAGTTTGTAATAAGCCTTCCAAATGCAAGAAGCTGTTAGCTCAGCTGTGCAAGGAAGGCGTGGTGAGGGGAGGTGCAAGTGGCCATAACTGAGGAGGAGGGAAGGAGAAGGAGGGATGGAGAATAATGGCACACTGTGCTTGAAGGCAAGCAAATGATTAGAGAGTGTATTCTGAGAAATAATGGAAGATCAGCTCTGGGATCCAGTTTAGTGGCCAGGTTTGGGGAATGGGTGTGCTCCAAGGTTCACAGAGCTGTGACACACCAGCAGGTCAGGGGACCATCAGGCTAGTGAGCTGCAGGAGACTGAGGACCCTAATGGCAAGACTGCAGAAAACAGGTAATAGCACAAAGTGAGCTGAGAAAGGCCTTGACCTCACGTGCGACCCAAAATGTCTCTTTTCTAGTCTCCCTGGTATGCCTGGAGCAGGCAATGACAGAAGCCTCCCAAGCCAGTCAAGAGAGTCTGCCTCAAGCCATCTGCACCACTGCTCAACCCCGTCACCTCTTCTCTAGGGATCCCATGCCCTTACTCCCTTCCTAGCCTGTTTACTCCTTACTCGCCCCTCCCCTGACCTTACCTGACTCCTGCCCTCCAGATGGCCTCATCGAGCTGATGTCTTTATAAGCCCTTTACCCAGTCCATGATGCTCTAGCCCCAATGGTAGATGGATATTTTGTTGGGAGACAAGGAGGGAAAACCTCTGGGCACATCTTCAGGGTGTGGAAGTGAAGGCTAGAAGAGCAAATGTCTTTCTCCTAAGCCTGTGACCACGTGGCTGTAAGTTACACTGTCTAATGGTGGGAAGCTCTGTTGAGCAGGAAATACTGGGTAGGGAGAAGAACTATTTAAAATAAATCAAAAAGTTGGTACAGAAATGAAAAAGAATAACATGACCACAAATTAATTTGGGCTGGAAATTAAAAATCCTAGAAGTTTGAGAGAGGCACAGGAGAAACACAGGTAACACATCCAGGTAACTACTGTTGGAATAAAAACCAGTAATTAGGTTTTAAGATACAGCTTCATCATTTTATGAATAGGATTACTTGACCTAATTGCATGAAAATATAAAAATTAGGCTTCATGGCATGCAACCCTATGCAAAAACCTTTTCAGACTGCTAGATGTTGAAGGTAGCACTGGTCCCATCCCATGCTTTTTCAGTGTCAACATCCTTTATCCATGACTGTCGTAGGACCTTCTGTATGCTGCTGTGTTTAAAAAGGAATAACCCGAGGGTAGGGAGGAGAATTAAACAGGAAAAAAAATTGTGACACTCAGAAAGGTTATTTGATTGGGGGAATATACAGAATCGTGTCTTGGAAGAAGTTGTGACATTCCTGGCACCTCGTGGCAGGCAGTCTGTTTGCTGGGGCTGCCCCGGCTGCAGCCTCAGCCGGCTGCTCCATCTCCAAGAAGGGATTGCTTCGCTCGTGGTAGTTTGGTGCCATCTATGGCCGGAGACTGGCTCCCACACCCCAGGATCATTTCAGGAAGACAAGCGTGCATATGGATGAGTTTAATGAGATCAGCAACGACACTGATACACAATGCACCTTTATATCTGTTTATGGATATTGATGTGTCACTACTCTGCCAGCTGTTTGATGCTACATGTGAGCTCCTAAAGGCGGTTAGTACCTTCTGGAGTGGATAAATACTTTTCAGATTGGCCTTTGCATACAAAGCACAGAATATTAATTTGGGGTATGGAGTTAGGAAACTTCATAGTAAGTTAGGAAGTTAGTTTCTTCTTTACTGAAAAAAGGAATCACAGAGAAGGTACAGCATTCGTTTTTTGACACAAATAATATGTTCATTATAGACATCAGTTGCTGTCATCCCCTTTTTCCTCCCATGCATCTTCAAGGGCAGCTAGCCTTCAGTGCCACAGCCGGAGATCACTGTGCTGTTTCAGGAACGCTGTCTGGCCATGCCTATGGCTTTGCAAAGACAGCTCTCAGATGTAGAAACCACCGAGTGGACAAGCCCATCCCCAGCAGTGCTGCAGCGTGTCTGTGGTCTGTGTTCATCTCTTGGCAAGCACTGCTGGCTGTGCTGCCTGTTGACAACTGCCCCAGCAGCAGCTCCTCTGAGGGGAGCAGTCAGTGGTGCAGTCGAGGGCATGTGCACAAACCCAACACGGCCTGGAGAGCTTGCCCATCCCGAGGCAGAGGTCTGTGTCTTCTCTCTCCTCCCTCTTGGCTCAGTACCAGGGTCTGACTCTGGATTTGTGAGCAGCTGTGAGACCTCCCAAAGTATCTGTGGAGAAATGTGCTCTGTAGAGCACATCAGAGCTAGGACCAGCCCTAGGTATGTCTGAACAACCTCTCAAAATTAATCTCTCTCCCTCAATGGCACACAGGGAAGGATGCAAACACCTGCAGATAGATGTCTGCATATCAAAGTCTACACGAGACAATTGTCTGAACTCCCACAGCCACTGAGAGAGGGCAGGAGTGGGATGCAGCACCCACGCACCAGCACCTTGTGCTATTCAAGATGCCCCTGTGTATCTCACTCATCCACACGGAGCTGCCACATGTGACTGAGAGACCTGCAAGAGGCCTAAACCCTTCTGCAGCAGGAGCTGAGGGCCCAGCAGCATGCCCAAGGGATGTTCAAAAGGCTCTAGATGCCTGTGCATGGGCAACAGTAGGTGCTTGAATTCGGATGTATTGTCCTGAGCTGGATCCCACTGACTGCATTGCCATCTTCTCTGAGCAACCACAAACAGCCGGTGCAGTCTACACTAAACAGACTTCAGAATTTCCTTCAGTTACTCATAATATTGCACCAATAATTTCCACTGATATGACTAATGGCTGCAACGATGGTTAGTCAATTTAGCTTGTGGGAACCACTACTGAATTTAAAAGAAGGATATTTCAACTGGTTATTTAAATGGCCTAATTATTAAAAAATTGTCTACAGATCTGTATCTATGGTTTCAGTCATCTGATGTTTACCCATGCAGGACATCTCCTGACAACAGCAGTGAGGTTTCTGATGTAATACTCAAGTGAAGGTGTTGTACATGTTCATATATTTTGTGTGAGGGAGAGAAAGGGCATGGAAGATGCATTCTTGTGTTTTGAGTAGGATCAGCTGTGTCACATTGATAGTAACACTGCTTTAGACTGCACATGAGCCAGAATATTACTATCCAGGGGATTCAAGGTTCAGAATTCGAAAGCCCCTCACTATTTGTGACATTTGCTTTGCAAATAAGCCCTAAATTACTTTTCTGGATTTTAGAAAATGATGATACTTAGAAAGAGGTATTACTTCCAAGTATTCCAGAATCAGTAGGAACCAAATGCAATGAAACAATGCTAGTTGTCTCAAATGTTTAAGAGACATATTTAATAGAAAGCAATATGTAATAGAAAGCAATAAATGGATCTGGGGAGTAGGAATAAAATAAGAAAAAAAAGAAAAGAGATGTGTATCTACAACACAAAAAATATACAAGACTATTAAAGAGAAGTAAAAGCCTACTTTGAATATACCAAAAGTGGGTGCAGGGACACTAAAAGAGAGAGTTCAATATGATGAAGCTGTGAAATGACAAAAACCATTGTAGTACTGGGACCTTTTCTTCTCAAGGTGAGTAGGTGTAACATTACAGCAGCACTTATAAAGACTTCGATGGTTTCTGTAATAGCAAAAGTACAGAAAATAGGATTGGTTATGGTGCTGCCACGAGTGTCTGAATTTGGTCAGTGATGGTAAAACTATTCCCTAATAATCTAGTAATCATAGAAATTTCTTAAGAAGACTTTTACTCAATTATCTTCTTATTTTCCAATTTAGCCCAGAGGCAGAAGTACAGCTGGACCAGCCAGACCTCTCTGACATGCTGTCATTCTCCTACCACCTGACAGAAAATGAAAAAAAGCAGATGAGGGAAAAGCAAGGAACTTTAAAAATACAAATATTTCCATTGAAGTGATTCTTGTTATGGCTCAGCTGGCATTGTTTGTAGTTCGAGTATTGTGTATAGATGTCTTGAAAAGAAGTCTGGCTTTTGAAGATGAAACTGATCAATACACAGTCAGAGAAATATTTTAAGATCAATTATTTTAAGGGTAGTAAACACTGCAGCCAGCCTGAGAAACTTACAGCTGGAATAATGGTTTGGTCTTCAAATGACAGGATTATAATATTTGGCAATTACAAGTCCATTTACTTCAGCAAGAGGGAAAACCTTTTTTGGTTTTGGATAAGGAGATCAAGAAGCACTGAGACTAAGTGAATTCTTTAGATCATAGGTCATGTCAGAAAAGAGCAATGCAAAATTTGTATGTCCTAGTTCTAACTATCATGAAAAAACAGTGCAATTTCATGCAAATAAAATGTGATAGTGAATCACTGATTGTATATCAGTGGGGCAGTCACATAATCTTTGTTCCAGAATGAGGTTGTTACAAACTCAGTTTGGAATTTCAGGGTTTTCTGAATGAGAAAGGCATATACCAGGCAGAATCAATAAACTGGAACGTATTTATTTATGCTTTTTTAATCTCCATTTTAAAAAGATCTAAAGCATAGCATTAATCATTATTGTTTGACTGTTCTGATGGCTTCACTGTATATACTCACTATCAAAAATAGTTGATGTTGAAATCCTTTTACGGAATACTTCACAGACGTTTTGATCAACTACGCATTTGTGGTTTTGTCTGTAGGTGTGCACTCACTTTGAATATACATCCATACTTTACTGGATTCTGTTCATACCTTAGAGGGACCTCTTGCATTTCATTAACCAGTGCCTCAAAATGCAAATCTAAATGAAAACAAGAAAATAAATGTATTCCTTCAGTATCTTCAGAGTCATCAGAGTTATTTCCTGTATTTGACCTTTTAACCCAGAATATTTTTTTATTATAGAAAGTTTTCTAACTCTTCTTCCCATGGAAGAAGGTAAATAACTCATCAGCCATTAATGAGCAGAGTATGCTGCTGTTGTGGTGCATTCCCCCCATCCCCTCCACGAGACAGAAAGAAACAGAAAATGTGAAGATTTGTAACATTTGAACATGTCTTAGTAAAAGAAACTAGTACATAGCCAGCAGCCTCACTTCTGGCAAGGCACCCTAAATGCACCTAAACAAATAAGCCAGTTGCTGAAGTTGAAGCAATAGTCAGCCCCGCTGAAGCAGAAGAATCTATCTTTTCTCTTGGCTCTTTGACAGAGATGCAGTCATCTCCAGAGTCCAGAATTATCCACTGCTGTTAATCCTGCTTCTCTTCACTGAGAATGCAGTTGACCTTCAACTTGACCCATCTTTGACAAGCTCCCTTGCCCTCAATTAGCAAAATTTCATTCATTCTTTTTGCAAAATCTGGTTTACTAGGATCTCCCCCTCTCATCTGCTGCTTTTCAAAGTCGCCGATGCAGCTCTGGTTCCCACTGTACGCAGGGTTATGTCCCAGAAGTGTTCTATAATTAGAACTGACCACACAGATGTGCTTCAAGAGACTATGCAGCTGAAATGCAGAAAATACTCACTTTCAAAAAAAAAATAAAATAGTTGGTTTCAATTTGCATCAGTGCTGCTCTCTGTTAGCAGCTTTTCTTCATGCTATTGCACATCACTCTGACTCCTTTCATTTGAGTGGAGGTAATTAATACCTTTTCTATTATTAAAGCCTTGGGAACAGAAGATGAAATCCTGCCTTTGTGAAAGTCAGTGGCAGAACTCCTGTGAACTTCAGTTCCTTGAGTGTCAGGCCAAAAGAGATCATTAGATTGTCCTGTATATCATTGATATTGATGTTTTTGTCTTGGACTACTGCCTATCCTCCAGATGGCATCCAAGCTGTGACTCCTAAAGGACAGAAAATCCACCACTATCCTTGGTGGTGACATATTCCCATGATTAGTTACCAGCCCACTGAAAACCCCCTGAATTTAACCCTATGAAGCTTGCCCAGTTTAAAATTCCAGGCACTGATGTTTTTATAGCTTTCCTTCCCAAATTGAAGAGACTTATCCCACTTACCATATTTTCTCCAGAAAGATACCAATTTAGACTAATTTAATCTCTATACTATTCCAATATCTACCCAAGTAACAACCGTGGTTTCAGACCCTTTTCCAGAAGTTTTGTTTCTGTGCCTTTTGCCTGCATTCCCCACTATATTCTAAGATGATTGAAAGACTCTGTGGTATTTCAATATCCATCTCACCAGCTCCACCTACAGCATTATCTTCTCACACTTCTGCTCCTTGCAACCCCATTCAAGCACATCCTGTGTGGTGCTGGGTTCCCCCAGGGAGCTGCTTGTCTGCTTGGCCCAAACACGTGGCCCTCATAAAGACACAGCTTGAGTACTTTGTTCTCAAGTTGAGTACTTTTGCTCCTTGTATGAGATTGTTTTGGGCCATGTCAAAATATATTTTGGTGCAGGTAACCAAGTAGTTCAGATCAATGTGTAGGACGTATTTACTTGCTTTTCTGGGTAGTACAACTCTGAAGCCAGGCAGTGATGCTGCACATTTTATATTTGCCATCAGGGCCTTGGTACCTAATCATCATGCTCAGGCCAAGGCAAAATAGTGATTTAAATAAAGATATCGTGTACAAACAATTTTAAAGGCTTATCTCTTAATACAATTATGCCATTATTAGTATTTCATAACAATGCTTTGTGTTCGACACTTCTGTTGCAGCATGCTGTTGCATAATACTTCACACATTCATAGCACATTCCACCTGAGAATCTGACCCTCTACCAAGAATAATGAGTCGAGCTCCACAAAACTACCCTGAAGCAGCCCTTGTGCTAGTCCAAGCCTCAAGATGATGAAAGGGAATGACAGCAAGGATAAGGAATGCCCAAGGTCACCAAGAATGTCTATGGCAGAACTGATTTTGGAGATAAATTTCCTAATTTCTTGCCTTAGGCTTTCACCACACAACCATTCTCCTCCAGAACATAGCAGTGATAAGAAAAAGAAAAAAAAGAAAGGCCCTTTTTAAAGAAATTGTTTCAATATTTTGCGTGAAGATATTCCCATTGATGTACTAGAGAAGGCAGAGTTTGCAAAGTGAGGCTCTTAATAGCTGGGAAATGCAAGTGCAACCTGCTCTGTTTGCATTACAGTGTTTTTCTGAAGATGATTCTTTCTCTGCACTGAATAAGCTGGGAAAAATTATCTGCAATCAAATAATTAAAGAGGGTTTCAGGGTCATGTATCTGTTCTCATTGTTGTCAGCGTGACTCTTCCTTCACGAGCTCCAGAAGTTATAAAATGTGCAGAAAATGAGGCAGGGGACTGCAGGCAATTGAATGCTGCCCTGGAGAGACTGATGCTATCCCTGCCTCTGTCATTTTTCATTTTCTTGTGGCCCAATTGGAGACATCTGGGTCTAAATTAGAAAAAGGCTGAACATTCACAGCTGCACTTAAAATTGCTCGCTGCAATTTGAACAGATAAAAAAAATCAGGCTCTGAGCTTCTAAAATTGGGCATTCTCAAATTTAGATAATACTTGATAATTCTGGATTTAACATCTGTTCTTCAGGTCTCTCTGTCTCAGGTCCCTGTACATAAAATTAAGGGAAGAGTAACCTCAAAGTGGAGCCGTAAGAATACATTAAATAATGTTGGTAAACAGTGAAAATGTTGCAAAGATATCATCACAGTAAATCTCATGAAGAGATTAATAATTCAGTAGAGGATTTGATTAATTGTGTTAAAAATGTGTAAATAATGCTTGAGCTTACTGAAAGTGGAATATTTGATTACTTGCCCTCAATGAGGTCTGTCCATCCTCCAGAAAAACGAGGCAAGAGCACTGTGATAAAGGGATGTGACTGTGCCATTAGGTATGATATAACCAACTGTACTCACTACTGAGCTAAATTCCAGTTGCTTTTCAAATTTTGACACTCCCTAACTTTTAAGAGCCTGAATAGCTCTATAAAAACATCCTTTTACTACATGCCTTTGCAAACTAAATTCTATGTATACTAATTTTTCAGTATAATTCGGGTGTAATTGCCGTACACCCGATGGCAAATTACAGCTTCCATGAACTTGCAATTTATGTGACAAGTACAGGGAATTACGTCTGGAGAAGACAAGGCAGATTGCTGTTGTGAGCAGACTGAAATACCATGTACGTATAATAATCAATAAGTCCCCTTTGTTTTAAATATGTATATTTTTGCTGCCTTTCTCTGCTCAGGCTTATTTACTACGAAAACCACATGTTCCTGCTGCTCCTGAGAAGCAGGTACGCTTTCCATGTGGAAAAAACCTTTGGTCTCATGGTGGGAGCACAGGCTGTTGCTAGACACGACGCACAAACCGCTGCCTTCAATTCCACAAGCGCTGCCTTGTAACACTGCATTACAGAGCAAGGTGTAAGGTCCTGGACGTCCCACCAGTGGGGTTTGGCAGACCCCATCCTGGGAGTGCCACAACAGGCGAAACTGGAACCTGCTAATTTGAGAGATTTCTGCAGAATGATGCATGGATGTTGTATTTCAGAGGGCACATGGTGGAGGGACGCTGCCAACTGCTCACAACCGCTGCGCTGCTGTTCCTCCACCCCAGGAAAAGCCCTTGTAAGGCTTTGCCACCACCAGCCTGATTTTGCCTCTCCTACAGTACCTTCCCATCACTGGAGGGAATCCCCTGGCAGCTTGATGCTGAAGAAACCCTATCCCACTGTCAGAAAGCACCAATATAACAAGATTGGAACTTTTTTCATTGATAGTCATCAACTTACCTATTGCATTGCCTTCCAACTGCTTCTGGAAAATCAGGCTGTGCAGACCTGTGGCCACAACAGACAGTGGGGTAATACAATGCAGGGATGATGTGGCTTGACGAAACACTGCATTTTGGGTTAATCTTCAAATAAGCCAAGCTCCAGTTGATTCTTCTGATGCCACCAGCTGTCTCTCTTCAACTGCTTCCAGGTATTGCTATCCCAGCTTCAGTTTGGGGTCAGACCTTGCAGACCAACTTCCACACTGCTAGGAAATAGTGCTGGAACTTCTCACAGTTTACACCTATCCAAATATAATATTTTCTTCTAAAAACCAGGTTTTTATCAATATACAAAATGACACAATCTCAAAAACTAGAACCCTATTATCTATTCCAGCACCGAACCAGACAGCTTAATTCTAGTGCCAGCTCGTAATGAAAGAATCTGATTTATATTATTTCTGGTGTAACTTCATACCACAGATTTTAATAGTTTGGGGTTTTTTTTTACAGTATGTGTTTTAATTTGGAGACAAAAGACTTTTTCTTCTAGCTTCAGAGAACTTCTAAGGCAGTCAGCCAATATAGAAGGTGTATTTGGAAAATTTCCCTTTGTTCAATTAAGATGGCTGGGAGCAATCCAGATTCAATGCAATGCTTTCTTTAGCCAGCTCTCATCAAATTTATTATTCATTTTTTTTAGCCTAGCTTTCAAGTAAAACGGATGAGGATATTAAACTATGAAAAAACCATTCAGATGAAGGGCTGACTTCATCTCTCAAAAAGCAGGAGAGCCGAGGTTAAAACTGTCACTACTATGAGACCTCTACAATATTAAAGAGACACAATGAGAGCAAGCTAAAAATGGTATTCAGGATTAGCTCAATTTTTCTGTGTGTGTTTGCAGATTTGTTACAGAACCAACTCCTACTTATGTTAGGTGACTAATCTCATTGCAATGTAGTAACTCACATAAGTAGGAAAATAAGACTTAGCCTTTACTGATTGTTAGCTTGCTGAACTAAATTATAGCTTATTTTAATAACTCTTTAAATATATTATACCCTTAACTACTGCACTGATTTATATTTTTGATATTTGGTCCTACCAATGACAGAATGAGTTGGAATTTAGAGAAAAAAATAGCAACATGTGAATCATGTTAAACAAGTATTGCCTGGCATGCTCTGAGCACTACCATCCCAAGTGAGCAAGAGAGCAAGAATATAAAATCAATGTCATATTTAACTCTGTTCCTTGGCCTTACAGATTTTTAATTAAAAAAAAGAAAAAAAAGAAAAAAAAAAAAGATTAGCCTCTCCCATGTGTGTACAGATTGGGCTGAGTTAAAGGTTTAGAGTGGCGAATTGTTCCATAATTGGTTTTGATAGTAGAATTAGTATTATGTCTAGTTGTGGCTTCAAAATCTGTGGCAAGAATGCTGGCTAGCTGGTGATCAAATGCCAGTTAGTTTTATTACAGAAACATGGCACAGTAATCTGGACTGAAATATGTACCTTATTAGTCGACGATTAGAATTAAAAAGAATAAAATTTCCAGAAGGTAGAATATTTATTAAAGTTTATGCCCTGACAGCGAAAACACTATGTTTTCTTATATTAAAGAACTAAATGCAAGAAATATATGTCTACTTTCCAGCAATCAAATGCATCTTGAAGTCACAGAAGGTATTGAACCATAAAGAGAAACATTAAATGAAATGACGACCGTTTTCAGTTCTGAAAGATTATGTATTGGCTCTTGATTGCGAGAGATTTGGAGCAGTCTATGTTGTGATAATCTATGTCTAGCACTTCTAGACGAGTTCAAAAACTGGGGAAGGGTAATCTAAACATATTCTTGATGCTCTCTTCGATTCAAATTCTAAAACTTTTATTCACACCAAAGAATAGCTGATTACCTTTTTAGCCCCATAGTCAGTGCTCACGTTCCACAACGAGGGACTTGTCCGTAGATACAAACAATGACCTGCATCTTTCCTACCAGTTGCTTTTATGCACATGCACACGCACATTCTCTCCCCGTGTCTCTTCTGCCAGCCTTGCCAGCTGACAGGGACAGAGCTGCCGCTGGGTCTAAGTGTCAGCAAACTGGGTACAACAGTACAGAGTGTCTTCCTTAAATTTCGCAGACAGTTTCTTCTCCTGAGGTAAAACAACCCTGATTCATGCTGGATGAAGATCTTAGTGTTGTATTTCTAGCAAAACCTGTCATGTTAAAGTCTACTTGCTGAGGGAATGGGATGGTGATATCAAGGTAAAACTCTTTTACCCACCCTACAGAGTTGCACTGACAGAGGGGCATTAGCCTGAGTGACACGGAGCCGTGTGAGTGGGAAGTCCCTGAAACAGGAATGCAGACAGCACATCATAACTTTCTCTGCTCTAGTATTAGTGGGTCATGTAAGTAGCAGGAGGTAAAAGCACACGGCACAAATAGGTCAGAAACGCTCCTGACGGTCTCTTCCGTGGAAGCAGCCACTACTGCAGCCCGCTGGAGGAGCAGATGTCCTGTTCCTTCTCCATCTGCGTCTGCAAAACAGAAGGAATTTCCTTTCCCTTGTCTTTCCCCACCTCTCCCACTCAGTTTCAAGGGAGAATATTAAAGCCTATTTACTCAGGATTTGTGCAGAGCTCTAAATTCACCCTCTTTAAAATCTTTTTCTCTTCTTGAAGGAGGGCTGCAAAGGAGGATGTTCTGAAGTATTTTCAGCAGCTCAGCAGGCCTCAGATTTTTTGACCTTTGATACAGTCCAGAGCCTTTATTACTGCTGAAGACCAGGTGTTCATCCTGCACTTGAGCAGCCTTTGAAACTGTCAGCTATAAGGAACTATTGACACTCTTGAAATCCCTGGTAGATGGATACAAAAACACTGTACAAAGACACTGGACAGATTCCTATATGTTACGTGTTTTGCAGAGCTTTTCAAGTGTCCTATGCCATTGTCTCTGCTTTGCAGGATTCATTCAGGGAAAACAACAGTATTAATGGGGAAGTAAAGGCCACAGAATTTAAATTAAATTGGTGAAGCTAGGACTAACGTTCATCTTAGGTCATTTTAGGCGCCCACACCATGGATATTTGTGTGTGAACTCGCTACCTGGCTTTCCTTTACTGTCAAAGGAGAAATATATGCAGGGTTCATCCGATCTTTATGAAGATCTTTATGAAGATCATCTATTTTATGCTAAGATGGAGTGTAGGTCAGAATTGGCACTTCTTGGCTGGAAAGCAGATAAATAGCTTAGCTCAGTGTCCAAATTTCAGCAAATGAATCGCATTCCTAGAGGTAAATCTCCATCTCTTCACACTTTTGGCATTGCTAGCACAATGTGCTCTGTTGTAACAGTGACACGTCTGTAAATGAGAACTAAAACCACATGCAGCCTTGAAGAAGGTTATAGAATACAGGAAATACAGCCAAAGACAAGGGCTTCACCCTTCTGAGTAAGAACTGGAGAGCAATGCTTCTGCAATGATCTCGTCTTTCACCAGTTGCAGTGGGATATTTTTTTACCCTTTTTTCCCCCCAGCAATTATTTTTATACTAAAATTTCACATTTTTTACTATTTCAAGACAATACTTGCTTGTTAGGTACTGTAAAAAGCATCACAGTATTACCTATTTAGGAAACTTCCTCTATAATACTGTCCCCAAAGCATCTTCAACTGATTTCAAGCTGAGTATATGTCAACACATCATTTTTAGATCATCAAATGTTAAGTAACTGGTTTTTCACTTGTTCCTCGAGTGGGTGCTTAAAGCAGATTCACTGCAGTTTTCATTATTGTTTTAAGTGGGTGCTTGAAGCAGGTTGACTGCAGTTTTTGTTTTTGCTTTAAGAAAATCCTATTTTATTTTCTTTGCTATGAACCTTATGTTATTTAGTCTTGTCCTTTTGCGAAAACAGAAATATAATGATCCAAGCTGAAATATATCTAAACCCACACAGAAATATTATCAAATTCTTTATTTGCTATGTATGTTACATGGAGAAAAAAAATCTTAGTTATCCTTGCTTAAAAATCCCAAACAAACCACAATCTGAAGATGCATATGCACTTGAACAGATATGTTGGCTATATAATTTTCCTGTAAAAGACTAAAACAATTTATTGTTGCTGTGAATTGGACATGAGCCAGAAGCAAGTTTACAGACTCACACTGCTGAGAAATCATGAAGAATCCACCTCATCCAGCTGTTTAATATCAGCAAATCCAGTGCCAAACTTAAAGATGGCTCGGAAAGTTTCAGAGGGAATCCTTATTTGTTTACAGCTTTGCGTGTCAGGATTGACAACAAAGGTTATCATTAAACCTGATTTCTTCCAGATCTGTGAATAGAGACATTTCTGAAAATTTCCATAAACCCCTAAGCAATGCAAATGACGAAACGGTAATAACAGCCACTCCCCCCCCC
>VZTG01005923.1:1115035-1126080 GCA_013397845.1 Melanocharis versteri
CCCCCCAGCATTACTGTATCCAGCAAATATTATATTTATTTGGATTCCTGCACTTATGCTTGATTTTCCTGGAGAGTTCTGCCTTTTTTAACCCCACTCTGTCTCAGAAGAATCCTGTCATTCTCACAGAGCCTTTGTGCAAGGTCTTACACTTACTGTAAATGAAGCCTGTAAGACTCGGGTTCTTCTTTTACATCTGTATCAAAAACATAAGGAAAATCTGTCAAATGTTAACAATTTATATTCTTTACTTTTATATACTCTTCTCTTATATTCTGTGCTCTTGTAAAGCATCTATATGAAAACTTTCTGCATGAATTATGGACCAGAACATGGCTGAATTGCAAAACAATGCAATCGGACATCAGCCCTCCAAGGTAACCAGTGCAGAGAATGTAAGTGTGTGAGGGATGCATGGGCAAGGCTGCCTGCATCTGATTTATCTGGGCAAAAAGGTGTTACCTTATTATCCTTTTCTGCTACTGCACAATGGAAAAGAAAGTTTAAAGAGTTCTGATCTTGTTTTTCCCTGTTTGTGAGCAGTGAAACCTTCTTTTGTGAGAAGAAACCTTCTTTTTTTTCCCTTCAGATTTTTTTTTGAGGCAGTTCGATAACATTTCAAGGATTTCTGAATGCAGTGAGGAACCAACACACAAAAAATCAGAGCATGCAGGGACATTCCTGCATTGCCTCGTATCATCCAAACAGTCTAAACACTGAGGAAATCTCCAAAGTTTGAATTAACTCTACAAACTGCTCTAGCATTTTAAATAAAGGCCTACCACATAGTTTGGGCCTAACTTCAGCACTACAGCTGAGCTAGGGTTTATTTGATGCATTGCAGTGACCACTAAAATTCTCTCTGGCTGATACAGGTTAGAAAAACCAGGATGAAGGGCTGTAGCATCCCCATTACTGTTATTCATGGTTGAGATCAGCCATCTTTTCTGCTGAGGGGCTGGAAAGAGACAGCATGCTATCCATATGTTGTTTTTATTCCACTAAAAATACTTGTGGGATGATCCTGGTAGGTTTCCAGATAATTTATGGGGCAGGAGTGGCATGAAGGGGCGTTGGCAGCTCAATTATCCTGTTCAGTTACTTGCTTGCCAATCCAGATCCTAAAAAACTACTTTTAATCTTCAAATATGGACAGATTAAATCAATAATGGTGTTGACAAGATGCAGTGTAAATGAGTTATTCCACTTCATTACATCTATTCAAAAGTCAATATTGGTAATTAGAATGACTATCAAGCATTCTGGATATTAAACCTTCATAATGGATTCAGTGAACTCTCCAATGTCAGTCTTGAGAGAGAAAGACCAGTTCACCCCTATTGAAAAATTAATTTATTTAATGATGACTCTACTATTAATGTACACAAAATGTACACATTACAGTTCTAAATGAAAAGTATGCACATTCTGTCTTTTCATGAGTAGTTATCAAATAGCATTATAATCCAGGTGAAATTCTGTGTAAGTAAAAAGCAATGTCTTCATGCTATAGAGAAAAATCAGTTTATTCTATGAATGCTTACTAAAGGGAGATAAATGCATATGATCAATTATTTGAAAAGACATGCAAATATGTTAGCATTATGCAGTGAGCTAGCCTCCCTCTACAGAAGTCCCACTCAAACTCATCAAGATGAAACACCCACAAATACTGAGTGTTCTGCCCTGATCTGCCAAGTCTGACACTGTAAAAGTAAAAAAAAAAAAAAAAAGATGCAAAAGGATGAAAGGATGAACTTCCATACTCTCAATTGCTAAATAGAGCAGTAAAACCTACTGACTGTAATTTACACCTGAAAGCCACATGTATGCTTGTCCATGTGCTTATCAATGCTGTTTGTACACCAAAATATAAACGGAGCATAACATGACATACTTATTGTTTACATCACACCCTTGTTGCATTTTTTAAAAATATTTTTCATTCAGCTGAGTTTTCCTGACCATTTTTAGACTTAGTGCCTAGTGATTTATTATCAGAATTGTTTCATGTTGAACAAAGACAGTCTTTTATTGGTTCTGCTCCTTAAATCTCCTGTGCTGCAAACAGCTCGTTATGGAAGGTCTCTAGCAACACCAGCAATGTGGTGAGCACCCCCTTGACACAAAGAGAAGGCAGTCCCTGGGGGTAGTAATACTTATGTTCCATACAGAGAAGCTGGGAGGTTAAATTAGCATTTGTGAAGTACTTTGGAGTTCTTTTAATGGAAGACACCATAGCAATGAAGGCTGAAGCAAATTACATACTTAAGCAAAACTGTCAACAATCAATGTTATTCAGTAACAGCCGTAATTTTTCTATTAACAGCACGTAGAAATAAGGCTCCTACTACATGTGGATCAGTTCTTATATTAGACTGAAATTTTCCATATAGGCACTCAATTGTATACACAGGGATATAAATAAGTAGCCCAGTAGACATGATCAGTTAGGCAATGTCTGCCTACGTATTGATCTCGATCCCTGTTTGCTTCTAGAGGCTGTTCCTCTCTTTCAAGCATAGAAATCTCTAGTCATCTTTAACCTCCTGCCCTTGCAAGCTCTGCTATGCTTCCTTTTATGTGGCTCCAGTCTGGGAGTACTGGATTATTACTTTAATCCAGTTCCTGGAGACCATTTTCACCATACTACCCACTGGAAGCAGTATTTCTTGATCAAATCATGCAGGCTACATATACCAGTGTACATGCTAAAACAGCATTGCATTCTTCTAGTTATAGCCTTGAATTCTCTAAGTCTTCCCAAATTTAGCACAGTATTAGCTCTCACACACATAATTTCTAATCTGAGGTTGGGTCAATAACTTGCTCCTGTCAATCTTTGGATTTTAAAAAAACAACACTTTCTAGAGCTGCAAGATACTCAGAGTACCATCACTTTCAAGGAGAGTGCTGGCACTCAGCGCTTCTAGAGAACTGTCTCATCAGATAGCTAAATAAAGATTGAAAAATGTCAATAATGTTGGGCTTATTCTTCTCACAGGATGAACTTAATGTGGCATCAGGAAATATTTGTCTCTTTTTCTGAACTCTAAGTAATTAACAGGTAATTGTTTTCCTCCTACACTGAGTATTCCACAGCAGCAGGATAAACGCACTTTGGCTTTGTTAGGGATGATGCTTAAGCATTCCTCATTGTAATTAGTATTTTTTTAATATTTTGAGCACTCCACAATGTGCTTACACAATTGCACTAAACTTAAGAAGAAATCAATTTTGATGCCTATTCTTTAAGTAGTAATTTAGTTCACTAAGATCAGGTGCTGCACCTCCTGTAGAAATTATGCTCTCTTGTGATAACCTAACTGTGTTACATGTGAGGAAACATTCCTACCACGGTCTTAAGAATAAAATGAGCTCATCTCCTCAGTGCCAAATCTATGACCCTGGTTTTTTATTGTCCAAATTTTCAAGAAGTTGAGGACAGCGTTTCTGGATTTCTCTTCAACCACACGCAGTTTTGATGAAACGAGAAAATCATCGCACAACAAGAAGACACGCAGAAAGAAATGAGGGACACCCCATGGGCAAGAAAGCAGGGTGTCATTATGTGCACTAGATAGAAGTGCTGAAGGAAGAGCAGCCATGAGCATCAGGGTTGTACTGGTACTGCCTCTGCCAAATACTCACTTGCATGGGGTGTGTGCAGACATAGGAGTGACCAGTTTTCCTTCTGTGCTGGAATATGTTTTTTCCAATCGGGTGGTCATTATCAGACTGCGCAGCAAGCTAAAGAATGGGCAAGGAAACTTAACATTTAACACCGTTCATTACACTCGTGTAATGTATTTGAATATTGCAAAAAGTCTGAGTACAGTCCTGACCCTGTGAGAGCCAGTGGAAAATCTTTTGGCTTGGATGTAGTTTGACCAACCACTCTGTGCAAAAGGATGAATATCCCTCTCCACAGAACTAGCAGCAATGTCCACATCTGGGCAGAAGAAAAATGTCAAAAATAAAATGTTACCTCTTAGAGGTGCTCCTGACAAAGATTATTTGTCCTCTTCTGCTTCCACTTTTATCAAATGATTTGGCCAATTTGGAAGAGTAGAAAAATTCTTCCCCTTCAGGGAAAGCAGCCTACAGTCATGGCATACATCTATCATGGGGATATGCATGGACCTCTCTATAAGGAGGACAGAAAGAGCCTTCTAAAACTATAATGCATTTTCTCAAAATTCCATAGAGAGGACATGAAAATAGGAATTTAAGTAGTCTTGTAGTGCCAGTGTCATTCCAGTCATATATAGAAATGGAAAGGACACCACAGTCCTGTTGGGAGTATCTGATTACAAAGTCTAAAGTCTGATAAGGTCTTTCCACACAGCATCACACTGAAAGTTCAAATATGTTGTTTGCCTGCAATGACCCCTAATCCTTTTTCTGAGTAAAAGCTTTCCAGCAAGTAATCTTATAGGATTTGCCTCTAGATATATGCACTTCACTGCATTAAAGCATTGCTAATGATCCTAGTTTATCAAGCAATCCAAAATCAGAAGGGCTTAGTCTTTTACATAGTTGTGACACAGTCAGTATCATGCAAGCAAGGCCAATCAAACGTGAGAGTCATAAAGTCAAGAAGAAGGCGTGAAGGAGTTGATTGACTACATCTCACCACCAAAATGGTTCTTAGTTTGCCACTGGAGGCCAGTACAATCAAAAATGTCCTCCTGTGGGTGTACAGATTCAGTTAAAGAGCAACTTCGAGCCTGGAAGAGTAGGAAGTGAGAACTCACTAAGCCGTACCAGTCACACTACCACTTCAAAAGCATAATAGCTGAAGAATTTGATCTTACATTAGCAGACTGAGTTTTAGGCTCACAGCCCTTAGCAAAATTATGATGTGCATTGAAAATACCAAAACTATTAAAAGCTTAGGAATTAAGTATTGCTAAAAACAGGAAAAAAATTGTTATGATATACCTATTTGCATATGTAAGTTTTAGCATACATTCATATATCTAATTACATAAACCAGCTTTTTTTTCAAGTAAACAGAGGTCATATTTGGTCTTAAGGTATTACAATACATAACCTCCCTTCCCTGTTAAATACATGCTTATCTTTTTTTGCTTAAAATTTATTTTACCTCTGGGTTGAGATTTGTACTCTTATTTGACATATATCTGGCATCTATTGAACTTCTGCTGAACAAATCTGTCACTGAAATTATAACTTCAGAAATTTCCTAGGAGACTTTGACTGTCACTTTACTATACAGCTGAGAATTTCTGAGCCTAGAACAGCAGCAGACGGGGCAGCCAGTACGTGCTTGAAAGCTCAGTCCTGAAGTTCGGATGGTACCACACTTCCATGGACTGTGAGGAAAATTATTGGCATTATATTGAATCCCTACAGCCTCCTTCTTGTAGGTCAGCTTCTTTCTAGGACACACCAAATTCTTCTTTGGTTAAAACCTGCTTCTAGGATGTCAAAAAGCTCAACTAAAGATGATCACATCACCTGGCAGAGCTCTTAAAGAGAAGGTGGGTCACCCTTCCTGGACCTGGCTGAAGGCCCACTGTCTTAACAGCTTTTGCCTAACACCCTCTGTCCATCAGCTCCTGCAGATACTGGACAATGTGTAAAATAAGAAAAATGCTGTAAATGCACATAATTTGCAAAGGAGTATTCAGCATGTTAAAAGTTACTGTTTAAAAGCAGCCCCCCTTTTGCAGAAATTGGGGATTTGCCAAGAGCCAGAGAAGCAGGTGAGAGACCAAGGTTAGGCTTTAGGGTGGCAGCCTTTATTGATTTCACAGAGCAAAGAAATGGAATTTCCTTCTCTTGACAACCTTTTCTTTTTGGAAGAATATAGAGAGGCTTCCTCCCTCGCAAATCATTGCTAGCTGCTTCTCAGGCCCAGTTTGTACCAGTTGTGCTCAATGTAAGATACAGCATTTGATGCTTCTGCTGGCAGAGCAGACAGAAGTCCATGAAGCATCCCTGGTTCTATACATGGTGGTCATAGCCAGGATACAACCACTATTGCATTAAAATGAAATTATTATGACTATTACTGTTATTAATACAACAATTCACCATTGACAGAAAAATGCTGCCACTTCATCGGTATGAATATCAAAATAATACACCTCTACCAAAAGAAGTTGGTTTTGCTTGAAAAGGAAAATTGAATGTCCACAAAGCCAAGGTAGCTTAAAAGTCTGTTGTCTTCACGTGGATCAAAATTTCTATGGTACATGAAATTTGGATTTTATTTCAGTCAGCATCCTGCCCTCTTTGAGGAAATGATGCAGTTGGGATCAATGCCTTCAGAGTTGCTTTGTATTCAAAGATAGAACTGTCAATGAGTCAAGGAGTAATAAATGTTAAACGTCAATTAGTACCAAATTATCTGTTTCTGTATACTCCTGCAAATCTGTTTCATGATGTCTGTGAAGCTCAGTGTGGCTTCACCTAAATTTGTTGATAAATGTTCCCCTTTCCAATATCAACAGCTTCAATGGAATACAAAACATTTGTATTGAAGTTGACTTGCAACTTTCTTAAATTAATTCTCCCCTCTGTCTAATATCATTAGAAAGCTGCTATTTCCACATTGACTATATGAGAATACATATTACCCAGAAAAGCAGTAAGTTCAGTAGCTTTTGGTACACAGACTTGTTAAATTTGTAAAAGAATAGTGCTCAGCGTAAAAGAAAAGGTTAAATAAAAAAAAAAAAAAGACAAATTTAAGCCTAGTCTGAATCCGTTGTGTGGAAGTGCAATATACTTCATACCTTCAGACTTTTGCATTGGAAGCTCTATCAGGATTACAAAATTCATGACCAAAATCAATACTAAATAGTGAGGAATTTCACAGGTACTGACTTTCATGATTACAGGACTTTTGCTCCATTTCTGATACATTCGTCCATCTGTCCCCTTTCTGGTCTATTAACCGCAGTGTTATAGCCAGACATAAGCCAAAAGCTACTCCAGCAGCAAAAGCTATCCTTGTGATGGGGATGATGGGGTCCATTAATGCATCAGCCAACAGAGGTCTCTAAGATAATACAGCTTTTAAGGTTGTCCTTGTGGGAACCAGCATGCCGGGGAAGGAACACAACTTTTTCCTCTGTGCAGAACATGCCAATTACCACCTTTCTGTAACCATCAACTCCATAATATGTAGTCACTCCATATTCTGCAGAACATGACCTCACACTGACATGGCTTAACGAGCAGGAAAAGAGCCCGTTAGCTATTCTTTGTGTAACTTTTCTCTTCTATCAATTCTCTCTCTCATCTAAATTAACTTTTTAATTTTCAGAGTTCTTCAAAGACACAAAAAAGGCATTTCCTATGGGATATAGACTATATACTCATGCCTCCAAGCCTGTACCCTTAACCACTGTGTATTGCTGTTCTCTCAGATTCAGCAGCTCAAGTGGTTTTCCAAAACATAATCAATCTTCTACCTGGGACGTACAAACACATTCAGGCTACATCCTTCTCAGACCATCATTCTGACTGGAAAATTGACAACTTGCTTCAATTTCTCATTGCTGCTTCATATCACAGCAACCAAAGGAACTACTGGAACAATTGCCATCAAGGAGGGTGAGTACAGAGGCTGAACAAACTGTTGTGGACAGAACCCACACAGGACCAAGCAATGAGGTTATATTTAACAGCAGAAGCACAGAAACTCCTGAGTATTGCATGATTTGAGTACCTACCGTTGTTTTGCAAATTCCGCTGCATGTGCTGTAGAGGAAGCATAATGCAAACTACCTGGTTCCATCAACCTGGTACAAAGTCAGGAGGAGGCTTCTCCTTTGGAAAGTCTTTTTTTCCCCCTCCCCAGAGCTAAACAGATCTGTCCAGGACTGCTGCTATCACTATGGTTACAGCCAGCCTCTCCAGGAGCTCTGTTTGTACCACTGGCCCTAAGAGGGAGAAGCAGAACAGCAGCACTGGGCCTGATGCAGGCTCAGGCACAGGCAGGGTGGGGTCTAAATCTCTGCCCGGCCTGTGAAGGCAGGAGGAAAGGGCATGAAAGCTGGCTGAAGAACTGGAAGACTTGACAAGAGAAAGTGGGAAACAAATGGGAAAAAAGCAGAATTATGGTGACAACCCCCCAGCTTTTAGGTGCACCTTAGCACATGAAAATAGAGTCTACACGCTTTACATCAGCCAAGACATGGGCATCTCTGGGGCAGAATCCAGGTGTGAGGTGTGATGAATCAGCCCTTAGACACGCCTCCTTCCCTCCACATGTGCTTGAATGCGAGATTAACACAGACAAACTCTATTTTTCTCACTTCAAATTCAGTTAAGGATTATCTTTGTGCCTCAAAATGGCTGTTCAGTTTGTCATTAATATATCTCCTCTTCTTTAATAGAGGTTTTCATCATGAAGTTGAAAGCACAGTTACAAACAGTCAAGAAAATAATCACCCATTCTGTGTCACTTTTAACAGCAAGAACCCTTTCCAGCTGTTTATATGGCCCTCATCTAGACCTCCAGTACATCCCATCAGCCAAGCTGTGAACCTGGGTTTCACAGAGCCAGCAGACCAGGCAACTTCTTGGGACTTCATGTAAAACTACCCTGTGAAATGGTAACCCCAACTCCCCATCTATTTAGTCCTGGACAGCTCCCTCTGTGGTGTATCCTTATTCCTGCTTCCTGTGTGGCTTTCATTACAAACACGAACTCCTGTTTTGTGGGGTTGGGTTATTTTTGGTGGGTTAGTGGCTGGTTTTAAATCCAAAAGCAATGCAGCTTCAGTAGATCACATCCTCTCACTCTGAATTTAAAGAGTACTAATGTCTTCTTGCCTCACCCTCTTAAAGCACCTTAGGTTTTCATTAAGAAACTGCATAAATTTTAAGGCAGTAGTACAAATTATCTGACTTACCTTTTGCTTCAATATTTTCTCAATATAAAGATATAAAATTAGCTGGGTATTAACAATCACAATTTTTGGTGACACAGATGAGAATCTCAGCGACAGTAACTGTCGATAACAAGACGGACCGTATCAGAAAGTATCCAGACCTTCACACTGAAGATCTACACTAGACGTTAATAAAAGTTGCATCACCAATTAAATACTTTGTCTAGCATAAGGTTGAAAATTATCTTGCTTGCAGGAAATAAAACCATTCTGCTTTCACACCTTTTCTGCTGTGTGGAGTCAACAAATTCCAAAACAATTTGTGTAGTTGATTTTTCCTTCTATAATATACCAGTTAAAAAGAAAGTTTCTCTTTTAAAGTCAAGGCGTTCTAAACTCCTGTCAGTATCACCAAGAAAAGTTCAGAGTCACTCTTAATGCCAGTGATGGAACATGAAGTATCGGTAAATCCCAACTGTTTCTTTCCTCTAAAATCAATCCGGAATATGACCCCAAAAAATGACTGTGAAGTACAGAGGAAAAATTGTTTGTGTGCCTCTGCTAAGACATGCTTCTAGCTGCCACAAATCACTCCATTAATGACAAATTCCTAGGCATTGAAGTTAACATTTCTGTGGTAACAGAAACAATTGCTAAATACTACCAAAATTCATCCATACTTTAACAGTAGACTATAGTAATGCTAAAGAACACAGTATTATTTTTCTGTGCATCTCCAGGGTTTATTTATTTGCTACTCATTACTGATTAGAGCTGAGAAGCACGGACACATTCTCATTATTGGAATACGAGAGTCCGAGAGTCTCTCTTACGATAACATTCAAAGTTTGCAGACTCCTAATGCTGATTGCTAACAGTGATACACACTTTACATATTTTTTTGAAATTAAATCCCTTTCCATAGTCAAACACTGCATTTGAGAAAACCTTTGAATCTTGAAGTCAAAAAATCTCTACCTGTTCTGCAAAAATGAAGGAGGTTTAACAAATATCAAAAACGTGCAAATCTGAACACCTTTCTTCAGTGGTCCAAGGTACCATTTTACAGTTATTTTGGAAGAGATTTCCCACAGAAAAGATACCTTGAACTTCCGAGCATTATTTTAACAGCGTTCCCAAGCTTTCAGGCTACCTAGGATTTTAAAATCTCCGTGTTGTTAGGTTAAAAAAAAAAAAATTAAGTAGTAAGAAAAGCTGCTGTTTCATACTGTCACAGACCACAATCCCTTGTCAGTGCTCTCCTCCCAGTATAACAAATGAAAATGGTGCCGTATGTCTTTGTATGCAACACAACCCAATTATCACTTGGTGTGCACAACTCTTCAATACTGACTGTACGTAGTGTTTTCTCCAGCTAATTAATAACATGCGCTGACATCGTCTTCTGAAATTTGTTCTACCGGCAGCTCGAAGTAATAGCTACCAGTGCCATTTCGTTTAGACCCTACCCACTTAAATCACTTTACTCCAAAACTAAGTTCAGCCAATTTATGGTAATATATGTACGCCACATTTCCAAATACTCCACGGATCACTCCGGTAGGCTTCAATTACACAATAAAATTGTAGCAATATATCCTCCCGAGCGTAGCAGGGTTGTAACCAAGCCCTTTAGGGTGTCTTGGATAACAGAAAGAAAACCCTCCTGGGGACATATTTCAGATGTTTTTGATAACAATAACATCAGAACAACATTCTGGAGAAATCTAGTCCATGTGCAGTTTTGGGATCCCTCACGGCACTATTTTAAGCGTTCACGACAGGACCACGATGCAGGCGGGGGAAGCACCAGCGGCTCCGGCTCCCCCCGGCCGCGGATGCCCAGCGGGACAGCCCCCGCGCGGGAGCAGCTCCGGCCGTGCCCGCCGCCACCTCCGGGAAGCGGGCTGCGGCTGGGGGAGCGGGGTCACCTGACTGCGCCGGGCCACCGATCTGCGGCGGCGGCGGCAGCGGCAGCGCCGCTCGGCTCCGCTCCGCTCCGCTCCGTCCCGCCCTCTGCACCGGGGTAGGGGGCGGCGCTGCTGCGGCAGTAGCGCGGGGATTAGGCTGCGGGAGGATTAAGCCGCCGGCTGGAAATAGCAGCGTCGGCTCCCGGGCGTGGACGCCCAGCGCATCCCCGGCGGCGGCGGCGGCGGGAGGGCACAGCCCGCC
>VZTG01005923.1:1126225-1213772 GCA_013397845.1 Melanocharis versteri
ACCATTGTGCGTGTGGCGGGGCTGTGTGAGCGCCCGTGTGCGTGTGCCCCTGCCTGTGCGCGTCCCTGCCGTGCCTCCCCCCGGCCGCAAACCCGGCATCTCCCCCTCCCCTCCCGTGTCTTTCGCCCCTGCAGAGCAGGCAGCAGCCAGCACGCCGTTCGAAGATGTCGGGTCAGACGCTGACAGATCGCATCGCAGCTGCTCAGTACAGCGTTACGGGATCGGCCGTAGCCAGAGCCGTCTGCAAAGCCACCACGCATGAAGTGATGGGGCCCAAGAAAAAGCACCTGGACTGTGAGCATCCCTTTTTGTTTCCCCAGCGAAGGCCCGGGGCTGAGGAGCCTGCCCGCAGGGCGCTCTAGTGGGCCTTTGAGCCGGCTGGCTGTCACGCTTGCTCTAATCCAGCTTGCAAAGCATGAGGGTGATGGGAAATCTCCAGGAGAGGATGAGTTATTATTGCATTTCTTCTCTTATTGCATAATACTGCTCTTTCGGCCATTTTTTTTCCTCATGACCTCTTGCCTTTTATCCAGGAAAACAGTGGAAAGAGCGCCTTATGGAGCAGGGGCTTGGGAAGAGGGGAGGGAATCGGACGCAGGGCAAAATGGACACAGGCTTGTCACTGCCTACTTCTGTCAGGATTAAACTAGGATGAGATATACATAAATGATATTCCCAGAGCTGGCCAAGCACCAGGACGAGTGGGGACGTCTCCACAGCACTGCATCTCCACTTCTGAAGAGGTTCGGATGATGGCGTGGTTAAATGGCAAGGCACTGGGATAGCGTCGTGTTGTAGATCGGGGCAACCTTTGAAGAGTTTAAGGGCTGTTGCTGGGGTCCCAAGTATCTGACAGCAGCTTTGTGAGCTGTCCAGTAGTTTGCATCATGTTTTATTAAAGATGGCTGTTGGCTTTATCTCAGATTTTTGATGTATTCTGGACTGACATTAGCTAGTTAAGGCATGAAACAAGGTTGAGGCAAAACATTTATTGGAAAACAATGAGCTAGTCGTGTTTCGTCCTGATTTCATTTCGATTGTCAGCCCCTGCTTGGAGACACCAAGTAGTAGAATGGTGAAAGAATTTCGTCGCGTGATGTTAGCTGGCCTTGTTTACCAGTAATGTCTCTGTCCAGCATTGAACTTGGCAGGTCAACAGCAGGTATTAATATCTAAAACTGAGTGGGTTTCCCATGTTTTTTTTGGACATCGTGAGAAGTACTTTCAGGTGAAGATCAGCAGGTTTTATACCAGGCAGTCTCTTGGCTGCTGGCCATTACTAAGTATTGCTGGTGCAGGTGTTTGTAAGTACAGTTCTGATGATGCAGTATTTGTTAAGAGGAGGTAGCATTACTTCTGGAAAATAACTCCAGATTTCACTTCTAATGACTTTGTAGCTTACCCTCCAAATGACGAACAGTAGGCTGGTCTTTCAGTATATCTAGATACTCTTGCATGTATGTCCAAGAAATGCTGATGTAAGCAGCATTGATTGAAGACTCACTGGAGTCTAAACTGTTGTTTAAGTAGATAATTGGTCTTGATACCATGTATTCTGTCATGTTTTCTTGTATATTTAAAAAAAATCATCATGGTTATTGATGTCTCTCCTATGTTGTTGTTTGGTAGCTGTCAACACTTTTTAATCTGTAGGCTGTGTCTGGACTGTCCTGTACAGACCATATCTGTTACTAGAAGCTTTAGTTTGAAAAAAGCGTAGCTCATGTATTTAAAAGCATGCTGTGTCTCTGTGTTTCTGTGTGTATATACGTGCATAAATAAAAGTACTATCTGGAGTAGGCAGGGTTAAAGTGAGGTGGAAGTAATCTACCAGCGTTGTATTAAGGGCTGTGAAGGGTCTGTGTTTGGATATTGGTGCTAATATTACTACTTAAGAAAGTGGATGTGATGGAGACAGAAGCCAGTAGAATTCCACAGAATTTCATACCTACCTGCATGTCACACATAAAAGAGGAAAAGAAGTTGTAATTTCCTGGGAAGATACATGCCTGCTCATTTTTCTTTCTATTTTACAAGCTGTAAATAACAGTTCAGAGTTTAACTGTCTGGGTGCATTTCAGGTTGGATAAGTAGCATTTGAAGATGTGAAGAATGAAAGGTAAAATTTCCCAGTGCCTTACGATAAGTTTTATGTCAATGAAGGATTTAGATGATTAAAAATTCAGGTTCCAGAGAGTGATGGTTGGAGTGATGCTTTATGAAGAGCTGCAATTCTCATATTGACGTTGGGGTTCTGTGTCCTTAGGGAACTCCATAATTTTATTTAGTGGCTTAGAGGCCAGGTGTCAAGTCACACAACCTCTCTTCCACTGCCCTACATAACAACTGGGCTTTGTAAATTAAATTGAGAGATCAACTATTTAACATGGGTTAAGTAGTCCTCTAAGGACAGGACACAATGATGCCTGTCCTCATATGTTTTCTGCAGAGGATGCTAATTCCAGAGGGTTATAGGGAGATCATAGGTGACAAGGAGAGAGGTGGTGTGTGAGGAAGGGAGAAAAGAACAGAATTAATGTAGAAAAGCTGAAAGTGTAGAAAAGCTGAGCTGCTAAGTGTTTACTTTTGTGTGGTTTTCTATACTTGCTGTAGCTTTCAAATACAGATTGTAATGTAGATGGTGCTGTCCTTTGGCATGGGCTCTGGGTGCTGGACAGGCTGGTCATGTAAAGAAGTACTAAAGTATCATTTGGTTGCTGTCATATGCTCATTAACAGGATTTACCATTTTCTTGAACTCCGGATCTCCTACTAGTGAATTTTCGGCAACTGCTGAAAGTAGTGCCAGATGGCATTAAATGAGCTTCTCAAGTCCCTGTGGGGGGCAAAGGAATGTAAATCTGGGATGCTGTGATGGTTTGGGACAGTTGAGCTCTGACCATTTTGGACTTACAAAACTGTTGTCATCCAAAAGTTGTCTTAAAATCACCATAATGATATGGATTCCTATCCCTCAGCTAACCAGTGTTTGTTAGCTATGTTATTATTTCTGTGAAGAAGTAGGGAATTAGCAACTGTATTTTGATGCAGTGGGAAGGGCCATTGCAGAGTGGGTGAATGAGGCATACGGGCTACATTAAGGATATATAAACTGATAATTCAAGTGGGAAGGCATTACTTGTGCACAGCATAGGAGTTTGATTCTTAGAATTGTTCTGAAGGATGTGTTAAGGCTTCGCTGAGGGTTTAATTGTGTGGGACAAGTAAAAGAGTGCTTCTAGCCTCAAAGGGGAATGACTAGTGGTATCAACAGGGAGATGCTTTTGGAGAGGGGAAATAACATGGCTTCCAAATATGAAAACATGATAGATGAGGGAAAAGTAGGTAGAACTCAACTCAGCTCTTTTTATAGGATCTCACTCAGAAACAGACCTTCAAGCTTTCATTTAGGGAAGTGAATTGGAAACTAGTGAGTTTGTCGCATCTGCAGGTGGTTGTAACAAGTTCCTGTTTGTGAAAATGATAAAAATGGCTGGGATTTTCCTTGGCTTATTTTGCTGAGTGAATTGCTTTGCAGCAGGAGGAAGTTCTGCAGTGTGCGTTCTGAAAAGACCACATGTCTCCTTACTTCTTCAAAATAATACTCATAAGATAGAAGACCTCCCAGAAGCCTGATCACGAGCTGGGAGATGTTTGTGAAAAGTTGAAACAAAGCAGATGAATATCAGGGTTTGATTTTCTGTGGCTGTGGAGATGACCTGTCTATCTGCTGTTATTTATTTTCATCCCAAGTCTAATTTTCCATATTTGCATGTACCTGGCAGCAGAGGCTCTAAAAAGAAGTTTATAGTTTAATTCATGGTGGTAACTGAACTGCAGGGCTGCTGTCAGTATTTTGCTTGTACAGACACTTCTTTCCTGCAGTGTTCTACCTTTCTTCTGCAGTCTCTGGTGTTGACCTAACAAATTTGAATCACTGTGGTCTTTAGTGTTGAAATAGAAGTGTCTGTTGACCAAAAGCAATGTGTTCAGCTTTTTTGCCTAGGCTCAGTAAAGATGAAGTTGCTGGGTCCCTTAGAAAGGTTAGCCTTAGAAAACTCTTACTCCTGAGGAATATGTCTGTCTCTGCTCTTTGGGAAAAGTTGGGGGTCAGTGGAACTACCTTGAGTCCCTAGATTTCAGTGTCTGTTGACTCGGTGGGTTAAAGGATAAGGTTAACTAGGATGTGTATATTTCAGAAGTTGTTTGCTGTTGAGGTGATCTGGGGAGTGTTCCAAGTCTGTTGGCACTTGTGGCCCTTTCCTGGCGGGAGGAGTGCAGATGTACTGCATTGCTCTGCAGTCCAGGTGACGCTCGGTCTTTACAGCTGTGGGAGTATCTTCAAGAAAATTCCCAAGAACGGAGTCCCTGTGCACGGTGGGCTTAATCCTTCACACTTTATTAATGAAACTGCTTTTATGTCTCACTGTATCTTGTATTGCAGTAATTTGTCACAGTTTCTATGTGTGAGAGAACTGACTTTGTTTAAATGTTGCCATTGAAGATCTGGAGTACTGTGTCTTGGTTTTTGTTGTCATAGCTGGTGTGGATTTTATAGTGTGAACTCCTCTGTGACCCCAATGGATTGCTCTCATACCTGAAAAGAAGAAAAATCCAAGCAGGCAGTTATTTTCTTTAATTCTTTATTGGATGTTGGATTAGCACGTTTACTGTGTGTAAGGACTCATCATCAGTTTTTATGTTGAATGGCTGTTTCTGTGGGCTTCTGCCATGGCCTTTCCCAAAAGGATATTGAAGACACACTTCATTTGGAGGCGTGTAGATCTCTGAATAGGAGTAGAAATGTCTGTCATGGGTAAGGGGAGGTAATAAGAAGGCTTTTCAGAGTAGTTGTTCTTGAGTATTTAAGTGGCATTAACCTTCAATTCCGCCCCAGCCCCATACTGTTTTTAAGGCAGGTATAATACCAAGAGAAGGCTGCCCTTCTAATCAAGCTAAGACTTAACTAATTCTTCAAAATATGTTTGAATCAGAGTAGAAGTTTGAATTCGTGTTAAGATCCAAATATTGAAATATGGACAGGATCACTTGATCCTGTGCATTTCAGCTGTTCTGTGTGTAAATTGTCTTCTGATGCAATGCCTAAGGAAAGGAAGAGGGAAGATGAGGGAACAGGAAAATGAGTAGGCACTGTAATATTAAACATTTTCATGTAAGCAGTGTAACTTGATAAAGATTGACTAGTCCTGAGGGCAGGTATTCTTAGTCTTTTTGCATAGTAAACAAGATCCTTCTGTTAAACATGCTTTCTCAAGGTCATGGATGACAAATTCTGGGACAAGTCAGGTCTTTCCATTGACTGACTTCCATTGTAGACCTTGATAATGGAGTAGGTATTTATGAGATGGTCAGGATGACAGTGACCAGAGCATGGTTTTAATCACTTCTGCTTGGTAGCTGAGTATGTTTCATAATAGTCTCATAGTGTTGCTCCCTTACATCTTGGCAGCAATTGAACATCTTCTAAATGACAACAACAAAAATCTGCAGATTTGATTGATTTTCTCTGTTTTGATTTCATCTATGTCTCCGATTTCCCAGCCTCTCTCTTAAACCCTTTATCTTCTGTGCATGCCTTACATGGGCTTGTCATACTAGTGAGGAATTCTGTGAAATTTCCAAGAAAATGCTCTGTAGGTGTGGTCAGTCCATGCTTCTGTGTCTCTGCCATGTGAAGGATCCTCTGAAGTGCTTAAAAGTAGATGACAGCATAACTTTGAAGGGCATAAAGCATTTTGAAGGCTACTCGTATTCTCTGCTTCTTGCTGGATTGAGAAATTGGTAGGCAAAGAGGAGAATTTCCTGCTCTCGCAGTTCCCGCTTCTGAAGAAATGGTAGTGTAGTAGAGGCACACTGCTTCTAGTATTTTTCTACTGCTGCTCAAGATTCTTGAGAATACTTTGCTCTTCCTGTCCTGCTTACCTTCCCCCAGTGCTGGGTGTCCATGACAAGTTGTTGGCTGCAGGGCTGGTCTCTGTGAGAAGAGACCAGGACATGCTCTGTGCCAGACACAGCCAGCTCCACGGTGGGTCTGCTGCAGTCAACAGCTGAGCCCATCCACCAAGTTTGTGGCACCTCAAGGAAAACAAATTCCAGAAAAAGCAGAAAATACTGGACAGACAGAGGAAGTAGGAAAAAGAAATGGCAGAGGGAACGCTGAGGTTAGAGGTGGAGCAGGATGTACAGATGCACTCCATGGTGCTGGAGCAGATGTCCTCTGCAACCTGTGGAAGAGACCCCTGCTCTCAGAAGTCACAACTGCAGCATTTCCCAGTGCTACCAAAACCTTGCCGTGTGCATCGAGTTCACTCCCTGCCACCGAAGAAAAGAAGCCAGTGCCTTCAGCAATACTGTATGTCCACAGCTGACTCCAGTGTTTCTGAGGATGGGGAAAAATTGGGGGTGGAGTGATGACATTATATCCCTTCCCTTAGCCTTACTATAGCCTGAAGGTGAGTCCAAACAGTACCAAACAGTATCCTTAAGCTACCATGCCCTGTTCCTTTTTTGGAGCACAGATCGGGATGTAAGGATGTAAGGGATTGGGATATAAGGGTGGAAAAGCACAAATTCTGTTGTGTGCCAGGGGTCTCACCAGTGAGTGATAAACCTTGCATCTCCAAGCTTCAACACGTGCCATGCAGATTAGGAATAGTATTCTGGCTGGTTTGGAGAGACAGGTTTCAAATACCGTGAAAACTAAAAAACCAGGAGTAAAGCAAGCAGGGAGGTCAGGGTCTGCATCTCAGTGCAGGACATATAAAGAAAAGGATGGGTCATCTGCCACAGGGCTGAGCCCTGAGCTCAGACTAAATGGGATGATAGAAGAAGCCTTCCTGGTAGCCTCGCAGGCAGTGATCTGTAGCACAGGGTTTGCAGCAGTGCTTTTGTTCCTCTGAGTCAGCAGTATCAGCCAGATTGCAGTGTGAAGCCTCACCAGTAAACTGATATTAGAGGATCCCACCCCATCAGATTCAGCATGGCTGCTTGATTTTCCTTCTGTCCAAAATTTTGCTGGTGGCTTAAATTAACCTGAATAAACCAGATGTTGGCAATTGCTGGAAGGCAATTGGAATACTTGGCAGAGGTTAGCTTGCCACTTTGCAGAGTATGGTAGGGTCTGCTCCATCTGGAATCTTGCAAACCATATGCTAGACCCTTAAAACAGTTTATAATGCTTTTAATCTTGCTATTTTGATCATGTTTACTTCAGAGCTGGCTGAAAATACTCAAAGTCAATACAAAACATGTTTTGCTTGTGCTCATAAAGTCTTCTCTTTAGGTTGTGAAACACATTTACTGAAGCAGCTGGGTGTTGTAGTTCACTAGGAGAGGGAGTATACTATACTATCCATCTGCGCTACCATCACAAGTGATGTTGGACATCAGCCCTGAAATGAATGTAGGTGGAATACTAGAACAGTGTTTTCTAGGCTGCTGGCGAATGGGGCATTCACTGGGCATCTGAGGCTCACGGCTTAGTTGTAGGCATGGGAAATGACAGTGCACAATATTACCACTGACTTCTGGACCAGTCAAGTCTAAATACCTTTCTATTTCTGTTTTCTGCCCAGGATAATGTGATCTCATGCTTTGTTGTAGATTATGTCTGTATCTTAATTTAGTTTAATGAAAGGGATTGGATGCTAAAAGGTCCTGATGTTATGCTAATGTTGTGTGCTTACGTAATTTTTTCTCTGGCCATTTGAACAGAGGCAGCACACCAGTCGGTTGCCTTTCCTAGAGTCTATTTTTTCTAGCTATTTGATAAAACTCAAAACGTGTTACGATGTTTTTTGTAGAGGGGATTTTGTGAGTAGGTAGACATGATCATGCTTGAAGACCACCAAAGCCTGCTTCTCATGTGTACTGAGAACTGCAGGTTGCTGACAGGACGTGTCTGCAGCTTCGGTCTGACTTGTGGCAATCAACTCCTTTTGGTCGTAAGCCAATATGCAAAATTACCACAGGTAAAAAGCAAATTGGCAGGAACTCCTGTGTTGCATTTGGGCCACAGAATTCTGGCAAAACTGTTGAGCCATATACTTTGACAAGGTTGCTTTACTGAGTCAAAGAAGGAATGAAAAATAAAACTGCATTATTTGCTCATTGTTTTTAAGTGTTTAGGAGACGAGGTTATGGCTGAGATGCAAAATACTGGTAAGGGTAGATTGGAGAGTTTGGTGTCCACTTGAGCTAAGATTGTTCTACTGTTCAATTAGAGGACCAAAGGACACGCCTTTTCAAGAAAGTGTCTTATTAAACTTTTCTGTCCTAAGGAGGGATACAAGGCTGTGGCTTTACTACTGACAGTACAGTGCATCCCTTCAAACTGACTCTTGGCTTGGCATGAGCGCAGATGACACGATGGCAGCGGGTGCTTCCATAGCAGATGGTCAGGGGTTAGCCTGCAGAGCCTGGCAGGCTCCTGGTGTCTCTGGCATAGTTTTGTTATATATATTGAAACACTCTGATAGTTTACAGAATGTTCTAAAATGGGTCCTCCACAGAAGTGAGAGAAAGACATGACTGCTTGAGGCATGAATAAAGCATGCTGACTTGTCACCCACATTGTTTAAGTGTGTGCAAGTTTACAAGTTTAGAGGAAGGCCCTTGGAACAGGGCAGTGATTGGTGATCCTGCCACAGTGCAGGACAGCACTAGGAGGGGGCATGTGTTTAACATAGTTGAAGAGCCAATGTAGATGCACAATGTAGATGTGGGAGTTCAAACTGGGCAACACAGGACTCTTCCTTTTACTTCTTGCTTCAGGAAGTGTAGGACTTGTATGACAGGGGCAAGCCAGCTGGCCTGTTCCCTGCCTCTGAAGGCTGCTGTTTCTCATTACATACAGGTCGAGTATAGATGAAAACTTCAACCTATCATTGCATCAGCCCTTTAGCAGTTTTCAAATCCAACCTTTTCAAATGGAGACTTGGGTCTGGATCCTGTTGTGTGACTTGGAATCCAGAACATGTTTATTGTGCCTGTAGCTCTTAACCTAAGTTTTATGGCTTCATCTAAAAGTATTTATAGGAGAATGTACAATTCTGCTGAAGGACAGCAAGCCAGAAGGAACTCAGCATATTTAGTGTGCCAGTGTTTTGAAAACATGTGCATTTTATCATAAGTGACGTTTTGTTGCTGGCAAGTGAAGCAATGGTATTTTCGTATGTGAGCCTTACCTGTGACTTTCTGATCTGGTCTTTCATTCTATGGAATGACTATGAAAGACACTACATGGGAGTTTCTCTTGTTTTGCTAAGTTGATTTAAACTTCAGATTGCTTTGTTGTTTGTGAATGGTAAGAGTGTTAACAGGCAAGGTTTGCTATGTTTGTCATAGATGGGTTTAAAGAGCTGCTTCTTGTTCATCAGAAAGCTGGAAATTGCTTAGGCAGTATTATGAGAAACTACCTTTCAAATACCATGTTCCGTATCATGCTTAGGAGTTAAATTGACACTTCTGGGTGTCCCAGTCTAGAGATCTGACTGCACAAAGCTTCACTGCCTGGATGTGAGCCTGTGTGATGGATTCCAACTTCCTCACTCCTCAGTAGCTTAATGAGAGACTTCTACTGCCAGTGGCAAATGCATCATCTGGAGGCATTGGTGACTTCAAACTGTTGATAGCAACTTAGTACTGTCAGGTTTTTTTAAACATTAGTAGTCCTAACTGTATCTTCTGTCTCTCGGGTGGATGTTCCATTGAATTTAGCAGATTTTTTTTTTTTGCAACATCAAGAAATCTGCAGTATGTGGAAGGCTGCCGACTCATGTTGAAGAGTCGAGTCTATTGGAAGTAGACTTCAGTTTTTTCAAAATTTTTGAGACTTAAACTCACCTGTCTGTGGGGCAGAAGAAAAGGATTATTGTTTAACTGATGTAGTACAAGGGAACAGACATAAAGGAATTGCGCGTTTACTTTCATATTTTACCTTTTTTTGCTTTTTTTAGGAAGAAGAGAGTAAAGCTGTGCCTAACTGTGAAAAATAGCAGTCATTTTGTTAAAAAAGACTGTTTTAAGGCACAGCATTCACATGTGAGGCAGCCATCTGGTTTTATGGACTCTTCTGCTTTATGGTAGATACACAGATACAAGACAGTGGATTGAAATGATAGCAGCCATGTTAGAAAGTACTTGCTGCTTAGTTGGAGCTGCTTCCATGTGCTTCCAGGAGGTCATACTGTTGCTCTGGCTTGTGCAGAGGTTTGCATTACACTTGGTTTCTTTTTCCTACAGGTGTGTTCATGTTTTCAACAGGGCTGCCTGAATGGTTGTGGGCGTTTCATTCCTAGTTAAGAATTTCAGGTTGTGTCATTATGTGGCATCCACTGATGAAAAAACTGAACTCTGAGAATAATCCTGCTGAGGTAGTAGGAGCACGGACCATGGTCTGGATATTGAGTCAGATGTGTCAGCTTCTGAGGCTGCCTGCTCAAGTGATCTCTTTCCAGCACAAAGGCTGTAGCTAATTACCATGTCGCTGAACTTGCTTGCATGTTGTCTCATCCCTACCCAGTTTTTTTGTTTTGTTAATGTGTTCCCAAAATGTAACAGCTAAGTACTGGAGCTGGAACATCAGACTTCTTGCAATATATTTTCAGTCTTGTTCAGCTTTTTAGTGGATTACAAATTGCTGTTCTGGGCAGAGTTGATAGGCTAGTGATAGTTTCATTTCTACAAGTTTATTAAAAACAAATGGTCTTCTGAGAAAGGGAGATAATTTGGGGGTAGAATTCTTCTCAGACTGCAGCATGGCAACTGAAAGATCTCAGGTAGCATGCCTCAGTTGATTACCACTTTCTGCCAGATGTGTTTGGAGTGTAAGATCAGCCCAGCATGTAAGGGCTGATTAGGATTAGAAAATGTTGTAGTGCAAAGATTACAGTAAGTGGCCAGTGCTGCTGTGGGAAATGTGAAATCCTTGTGTTTCTAGTGTAGCTGTACTCTCTGGCTAAAAGCTGCAGTTGATCCTGTTGCTGACATTCCAGCAAGCACCCAAGTGATGAAAGTTATGAATTGATACAACCAACAGGTTATGTTAGGGGTTGGTTGCTTTCATGGAAGGATAATCACAGGCCGCAGCTGGAATCCTGGTATCAGATTGTGGATGTGCCTAATGTCAGTAGGCAATTGACAATAGTCATTTAAGTAGATTTTATTGACTGTTACCCTTCTAAGAAATAATCTTGCAACTCTATAATGCCTTTAAAATTGTTTTGTTGTTTGCAGCAAGAGCTAAGATGCAAGAGAACTGTCACTTTAATACTTGCATGGATGGAGAGAACAATTCCCTTAGAGGAAATTGAATAAATGCTTTGAAGGCTTGGCAGAAGATTGGCTGGTGCTTGCAGTTTCGTCTCTAAATTAATGTGTATTTTGGTTAAGGCTTCCAGGTTTGAAGTGCTGAAGGAAATGTCTTGTAGAATGAGGTCTGAGATTTGCCATGCAGGATAAAAGTTCCTTCTCATGCAAAGTTATTGGTCAAAAGCTATTTGTAATGGTAGCAGGGTTTTTTCCATGTCTCTTCTTCCCCTAGAGTTTGGCATTTAAGATGCCATATTACAATAGGATGGGAAATGGCATTTCTCCAAGACAATTGCTATTATATTTTAACCATATAACCATTGGTTGGTGTCCACCAAATGCAAATGGAATTTTGCATATCTTAAACTATTAAGAGCTATGCAAAAAAGGCACTGCAGTGATGGTTTGTGGCTCAGCTCTTACTTCCAGTAAATCAGTAAAATAGAGAAGTGGCACATTTAGCTCCAGAATTACTTGGTGTTTCATATCAACTTAAGCAGAAATGTTTAATTCTTGTATTTGAGCAGGAAAATGCATGTTTCTGTTGAGCTAGTTGTGGAGCAGGATTTGTGTGGAAAGAAGGTTGGAAGTGGGTTCTGTGGGTGAGAGAAAAAGATCATTAAAGCTGTGATACCTTTCCTCTGCTGAACTTGTATTATTGCCTGAGACCAATTCTTTGGTATTCAAAGTGAGTGAATTCTGTGCAAATGAGGTTCAAGATTGAGCTTTCCATGACTTTGGACAGTGAAAAGATTCCATGCTTAATAACTAATACTTTTCCTATAGTAAAGATGTTTAAAAAGGCTGTGGTAGATGTAGTTGAGAAGAAAGCAGGCAGAATTCTTGGACCATGGGGCCTTTTCCTCTTTGTTTGGTGTTCTGGCTTTGTATGTGTGAGGCTAAAAAGGTGCTTTCCGTAGTATGTTTGTACTAGAAAGTTGGTGTAGCCTATCTTTTAATATTCTGGATAAATAATTCCTGAGTAAAAATGAAACTTTTATTCTCCTGACTGGTTGGATCACCATTAAAACCTCAATGAATGCTCCTTAACACTGAGCTTCTGCAGCTGGCCCGAATGTCCCCTTCAGTTGTACTATCTTTGAGAGAGCTCCAATGTAAACATTAAAGGTAGCGCACGCTGTTCTCCCCCAGAGGCAGTGGAGCTCTAAGTTCTGGGAACTTTTCTTTTACATAAAAAAATATTCATAGTTCATGAAACTTGAAGGAATTGCTTAAAGCAAGATAAATTATTTTTTAACACAGTGATATCACAGTTTCCCCCCATTAGTAGTACTTAGAGAGACAGCTGCTGTGGTTGCACCCTTTTAGATCCAGTAGAAGACCATCTGATGGTTGGCTTTTATTTCCTGTTTCCAAGAAAACTGAACCTGAACCTGAACCTCTCAGGAGGAAAAGCCATACATATAAATAATTAAGGGCTAAAAGGAACACAAGTGCAGCATAACTGATGTAACACTGCTAATGAGCTAGGGTGATTTTTGCAGATGATTTAAAGCCAAATGTCTTGCCTTGATATGTTGGTTGAGGAGGGGTGCAAACCATGTGGAAGTATGTTGGAATAAAATCCGGCAATGTGTATGGGCAGTAGATTTTTCTCTTTGTTTCAAAACAGGTATTTGATAATATAGGATGTGGTGCGCTGTTGTATCTAAAAAGGAGTAGTGAGATAATAAGATGATTCTAAGAAGATTCTATGGCTGAGAAATTGGAGGATGCTTCATGAGAAATTTGCTAGTACTCAGTCATTTACCCTGTCTCTCTGCAGACCCTTCATGTGATTGATAGGTTCTGCAAAATACTTAATACTTTGGGGAGTACAATATGCTTGTGAGTAGGCAGAGAGGAAGAAATTGTATATAAAAGCTTGTCTTGGTGTGAGGTGCTGTTGTGGGGTGGTTCCAAGGCAATATCTGAAAGATGTTGGGCTTTCATAAAGGCCAGGCTTGCTGGCATCACGGTGAGATGCAGCAACCCTTGAGGCAGACTTTTAGGGAGGAAGGAGGAGGCAGCATGAGCTGCTGTTCTGCTTGGGGTGATTGTTACAAGCCAGATCAAGGTGCGTGTTTGTGCAGACAGGGCAAGCTGGAAGTGAAAAGAATAAATGATAAATTATAACCTCAGAAATTAATTCCAAACTCTTTACCGTGGAATTGCCTGATAGTCAAAGCCAACAACATTCAAATTATCTAATGTTCTTATGAGTAATTGCTGTAGAAGCAGAAACTGGTAACTTTGTTCTGCTTTCCGGTACTGTTTTGTGGTCAGGTTTCTGTAGACGTGGAAGTTCAGCTCTTGCATTGGTTAGCACAATGCTCTGGTAGCTTCCTAGTACCGTTCTGTCATGGAGGGGAGGGACTTTGCCTATTTGACTTTCTTGGTTGTGGCTTGTAAATTCTTACACTGAGCTGCTTCTTTCTGTACTTGACTAGCCTGGATTTGGAACAATCAGGCATTTCCTTTCCCATAGATTCACGGCATTATTTAAATACTTATAAGTGAGAAAAAAAACCTCCTGAAGACTATTGTAGCATTTGAGTAATAGTGAGGAAGGTCTGTAAGGGGGTTACTGCTGGAGAGATTTGACAAAGTTTAGGAACTGAATGTATGACACAGCTCAGATGCTGAGGCAGCTTGTGTGTTAATTCAGTCTGGAATGACAGCTGCTCTTAAGTTGGCACTGATATTCCTCTGAACAGAGAGGTCTTGTGCTCTGCTGCTGTTTCTCTGCATACTGAAATGTAAATTGTGAATAATTAATCNCTGCCCAGATGTAGAATACAATCTAGAAAGGTAAAGGACTAAGAGAGATTCTTTAAAGTATTGTATAATCTCTCTCATTAAGGGAAAAAAAAAAAGAACTAGAAACTAGTTTTTAATGAGACTGAAAGAGTCTGAAATTCTGAAACCTTTGAAATGTTCTTACTGTTCCCTTTTTTAACCTTATGAGCTTTGCAAACAATAAAGCTAGTCCCATCTCTTAGTGGGCTCTTCAAAATGTCGTGGAGAGAGAGCTAAGGTTTCTTAACTTACTTCAGTCTGCCTCACTGAACCCTCTACCATTCTTCCTCTATTTGGCAGGTTTGTCTTTTTATTAATGGAGGTGTTAATTAGGGAAGAGAAGTAAAGCTAGAGTATGATTAAGTTGCAGTTGTCTTAAGTCTGAGTGAAAAAATTGGCCTGTCCAAGAGCTTACAGACTGTTGTTTAGATTTAAGTTATTGTGTCAGAGAATTGACAACCATTTATTTCTTCTATGTGCATTGATTTTCTATCTCAAAGCTTAATTAGAAAACATATATTGAAGTAAAATTATAATTTAAAAAAATATCTTTAATTGAAGAAGCCTTTAAAATAGCAACTATGAAAATGTGAAGAGGGGAAATGGGAGGAATCATGTATTATGATTTGGCAATTGTGATTTAGTCCCACAGTAAACAAATGGATTCAAATAAAGTGTATATAGGTCTTCATTCTCCAATTACTTCACTTCTGTGAAAGTTATGGTAAAAGCGCTTGCTGCTACTGCACTACGATTCCTGATTTCTGACTGTGCTTGGAATTTGTATTTGAGTTCAATGTCTGGGTTTGGGGATTAGCTGTCAGTGTGCTGCATCCCTACAGTAGCAGAAACTTCTTTAGGAAGGTACCTTTAATCGTTGTTTGCCCTACTTGTGCGTGCCCCAAATGGAATAAACTTTGCAAAATTGCTTCATATGGCTTCTTTTGGGATGTTCTTCATCTGTTACTTCTTAATATTACCTATTTTGTATTAATAAATGTACCTGTGACTTCCTTGGAACACTAAGCTTTATTGGCTCTTTGTAAACTCTCCAACCAGTAAGTGTCTGAATCTGTATGTTTTGAAAATGTAGTTTCTAGATTTTTTTTCCTGTATATGATTTCTTTTTCCTTGTATCTGTTCTTCCTTACCAGATTTAAGGCAAAATAATTTTCCCAACTCTTATTTTAAAATTTAGCTTAGCCACCAAACTCTGCTGCTCAGTTTCTTATAGTTAGCTGTGCTGGTGCTTTACTCCAGATGCTGATGGTTGCTGGTTAAGCTGAGACTCTATGGTACTGGAGGAGGAAACCCAGGAAATTTAAATACCTAATCTTTATGGTGTGACTAAATGGGAAACAGCTCTGCAGGAATTATCCCCCCACCCCCAATCTCCTTTTTCTGGCCTCAGATGACAAGTGACATCTTCATGCATGGTTTAATTCTTTTCTGTGAACTGAAAGTAGTAGACTTAATTTTAATCATGCCTCTCTATTTTGCACACTATAATTACTCATGTCCTAAAACATTCAGAGCTGCAGACTGAGATGCTGTACCCTCCAGCAGTTTGGAGAGGAGACAGAAATGACTGAGTGGCTTTAGAAGCAGTGCTGTGGCATCATATAGCAGTGCCTTGTTGCCTCCATTGCCAGCATTTCTGTGGATGGATTCCTCTGAGGTTTCATCATCTAAAGTGCACTGAGGGAATACACAATTTATAGTGTCCCTCTTTCACAGAAATCTACATACTGAAGCCCAAGATGGAAGGCTTACAAATTTGATGCATTTCCTTATATTAGTAAGACAAATGCGGTCACCTGCAGTAAAATCTCTGAGCGGGGTAAACAGTGAGCAAGCCACTTGTGACTTGCTTCTAGGCTTCTAAAAACCACTGTCTTCTGTAATGCATTAATCAGCAGTACAGAATAAAAGATCATTGGCCTGTTTGTACCACAAGATCAAGGAGAATTCTTGGAGCTCTGTGATCTTGACCTGCTGTCATTCAATACCATGGCTTTGCTCCTGTAATACTTTGTCTGCAGAACTGCCTCCTTCAAGGTTACAGAGGTTATAGAAGTAAACACATTTCAGAAGGTGTTCTGCAAAAAAACTCAAACCCCACATCCATAAACAAGACAACAAAATGCCATGACAGCAAACATTTTCAATTCAAACTTGGAAAACAGGTCGCATAATTTTTATCTTGTCTCATCCCAGAAAATCATTCCACTGGCCTCAAACTGAAGACAACTTGCAGCTTTTATGCCCATACAATAGACAATTTCATATGCAAGCAAGCACTATGATTTTCCTAAGCTTGCGACTCTGAGCTAGAGATTTCTTGGATCTTAAATAAAACAAGCCTTTGTAATTGAGGGGAAAAAAACCCGTAAAGATTATGTGCCGGGAATTGAAAAAAGACCCAAATCAACCAACAAACCAACCAACCAACCAAAAAAAACCTGAACTTTTGAATGCTTCTGGTACGGCAGGGTGGGTTTCTGTACATGCCAGGTGGGTCTCAACAGCTGATGTGACTCATGGATCTATTTAGACAGACTTGTCCTCTGGACTTTTCCTGTCCTGCAAAGGCAGAATCAGTAGTTTAATGCTGAGCCTTGACCTTCCACTCTTAGCAACATTAATGCTCTCCATTGCATGGGATTATGTAGGGGAGGGAAAGGAAGTCTGCCAAGTGGTGACCCTACTGCCCAAGTGAATTGAACTCCTGTAGACTCGGATAGTTTAGGTGTGCAAGGATCAGTCACAAAATATCCTGTCTGCTTTTGAGGTAGAATATCTCATCACTGAATGACATGAATAGTTGGAGGAAAATTTCTAGTCTGGCGATGGGGAAGAAATCATTAACAATGATTCCTCTGAGGGAAAGTAAAAGATGAGTATTTTCATTTCAGATAATGCTTAGTCTAGTAGTCAAACTTGTATATTTTTTCTGCTTAGGTTTTCAAACTTAAAGCCTTTGCCCTACGATTAGATCTGTGTTTTGTGCTCTTTGTGTTGCCTGAAGTCATCTCCTGAAGCCTTGCTAGGGCTGTGTCTGACATCACATCTGAGTTTTGGTCACGCAGTTGCAGTATGCAGTTTCCAGCTGTGTCTCAAAAGTAGGTGATAGCTTGTAGAAGGTAATTGCTGGCTGCCTGACTGGGGTTGGTAGATAACAGGGGATGTAGTCAGTCACAGATCCTGTGGGATATAGAGGATAGTGGGAAGCTTGCTGCCCTACTGTTTATGATTTAACTGCTTACCATAATTTCATGCACTCTTTTGTGCAAGTTTACATATTCTTAATGTACAGGACACCAAGCTGTATGTTGTCGTTGCTCCCTAAGACAGTCTAATGTCTTATTTCTTCTATGTAAGGTGCAGTTGCTTCAGTAAAAACTAATGTCATTCCTTGTGTTCCTTCTCACCGTTGAAGAGGTTTTAATGCATGCCTGAATGCAATCTTCTGCTTTCTGGGTCTGCAGAAACTCTGGGAGGTGTGCTGGAGCTTGCTGATTAAAACAACCTCTGGGATGACAGAATATCTGTTTCTGGTGATGCCTCTTTTTGCTGATGTGGGTGGGTTCAGTGTGCTTGACATGTTACCTGTAAGTGAAGAATTCAATGGTAGTTATTGTTCTAACTCAGGGGTAATGAGCCACAACAATTAACTTGAAAACCTGCAAGCAGTAAAATCATATGATGTTGTGCACCCTAACTTCATCTGGGATAAAGATGGAGAAATGTTTGGTTGTAGCTCGGGACAGAATTGTTGGAAAACTATTATTGTTGGATGAAAGAGTTAGACCACTGTTGCTGTCAGCATTTACTAACATCATCTCAGTTTGGGTTTTTTGGTTTTGGTTTTGTTTTCCTTTTTTTAAAATGAGGAGTGCAAGCACTGAACATCCTGTCACAACATCCTGTCACAACATCCTTGTCACAACCATGGCCCGCAGCCTGATGGTCTCAGAACTTGGCCATGCTGCAAGCTTTTTATCGTACTTGTAGCACCTAACGCCTTCCTTTTCTCTCTCCTACAGACTTGATCCAAGCAACTAATGAAACAAATGTGAATATCCCTCAGATGGCTGATACGCTTTTTGAGCGAGCAACGAATAGTAGCTGGGTGGTCGTATTCAAAGCCTTAGTCACCACACATCATCTAATGGTCCATGGCAATGAGGTAAGTGTGAACAGCTCTCTCAAGGCCATGTTCACACTGGACACACTCCAAGCCAAAAGTGTTAATAGTGCAGAGGCATCTTGTCTGAACCAGTAAGGACCTGAGAAAAAAGGGCAAGAATGATTCTTGATGAAGAGAAAACTTACCTTTAACAACAGAGTTGGACTGTTTCTCTGTCTCTCCATTTATAAAACCCTAACATTAGACCAAGATGCAGCCTGTGCCAGGATGCTGACAATTTATGCACTGAATCTGAAAACAGCTACACAGGATTAAACACTACCTGGGATTTTTTGACTAAGGTCAGAGTTGAAATTCTGGCACATGTATACTGCCATCCAAATAGTTGCCTTCTTTGCACGAGTGTAAAAATCTTCCTAGAGCTGTATATTCAACTTGATAGCCTTTTGCATCAAGTTCTCCTTATCCTTGCTTTTTATTAACCTGTATAGACAGGTATGTCTGCATAAAAAGAGACAGCATATTTAAAGAACTTCAGTATGACTGTGAAACAATTCCTCCCTGGCTGTATATCAAGTGTTTTCATGCAATGAACTTCTCACAGTGTAAATTTTTACTCACATTTTTCCATTCCAAGTTTTGGTCAATGTTCTCATCTGATTTCTCTAACTGTTTCAGGCTGTTAGTCCCTGTATTTGATGAGGGGCTTTGCTTGTTATTAAAACAGGTCCTCAGCTTGGCTGAAACTGAGGGCTGCTGGATTGAGAAGTCTGGGACTAGCCTGGATATGTGCTTTGTAGGCAGATAAATCTTGAGCTCCCTCAAATCCCTGAGAATTAAACATTTTTATTGCTCCTTTCGCAATATATTTTGTATTTTGCACATAATTTATTTTTTATATATTACAGTAGAATATTTACTAGAGATTCTGACTAAAAGTAGTTAATCTGAATGGACAAAACGTTTTGGGGAAGGTATTGCAGGCTAGGACAAAAATCGGTGGTTACATGTATGCTGAAAGTAGACTGGTAATCTTGCTGCGAGAAGGTACAAAGCCTTCAGATACAGCCTGTGATAAGAAAAATGACTTTGTGTTGCAGAGATTTATTCAGTACCTGGCATCTAGAAACACATTGTTCAATCTCAGCAATTTTCTGGACAAAAGTGGATCTCATGGTAAGCCTACTTATGTCTATAATCTTAACAAGATTTTAAATAAGATACAATTGTTAATTTGCTCCTTCATTCATAAGATGTAAATAATACAAAAATGTGCTACTGAAGCCTTTTTACAAGTGCTTAATAAATACAGGGGCACAAGTGAACTGCTGAACAACTTCAGTACAATACTTCTCATCTCCTGCAATATTTTGACTCAAAAGGTGAAACTGCAAATCCTTTAAGTGCTGGTTGAAATCTGGTCTGGGTCAGCTATCTTCTTAACTCTTACGGGTGTTAAAAGTTGGAATGGATAACTTTCTGTTTAGTTTTTTGAGTTTTGCTCAGTCTTAAATGGTAATGCTTGGGGACACTGTGCTTTATAGGCATTATCTATGACTACTTAATGGTAGGGCTTTTGGCACCAAAAGAACTGGTTGGTTTTGATTTGATTTGAGTAATGAATTTAGAAAGGTCTAGGCAGAAATTAAGGACTTGTTCTCTCTGAATCTTACAGGGCCTGCTTTTTTACTTATTGCTCTGGAATTATTAGTGAATTTTCCTGTGCCCCAAATTAACAGAGGAAAAACTTGTTTCATGGTAGCTCTACCAGAAAAGAGGGAAAATATAATTCTTCAGCTGTCAGAGAATATTTGTAGATTGTATGCAGACTACAGAAACGCTACAATAATGGGCAAATTCAAAGCAATGCCACATTATTTCATCTCTTGCTGTAGACATGTGACATCAAAAAAACTTTAGTATATTTTAGGTGTGGTAGCAGGGCAGGAACAAAGCTAAACAAATACAAAGAGTGTGTTCATCTGAGCAAAACATGATATATGTGTATATATATATATATGCTGAGATCGACTGGTGTTTGGCAACAGTTCTGTTAAATGCATACATTTGTGTTCTTCACCACTTTCTTTAAACTTAAATTGCCATTTCACAGGCAATACACAGTGTATCAAAGATAATGAGGTGTCAGATTTGGTAATATTATGCTTGAGTTGGCAGGGATACTTAATGATGAGAGATATTAAGGGAAAATAGAGTCAATGACTAAATTGAGGGGTGTCGATTTTTAGAAAGGTAGCAAAAAGGGACCTGAATCGAAGAGGAAGATGAGTTGCCTGCTGCACACATTTCTGTGGCTTAGAGGAAGAAACTTTGGAGGATAGGCTGTAATACTAACTGCTCAGATGTCATAGGCTTGGAGGTCACTGAAGTTTGAGGTGTTTTGTACATTCATGTGCCTTGAGGATTTCTGGTGTAACAGTTCAAGGAAGGAACTAATCTCTGTGGATGCCATCATAATTTCTTTGTTCTGGTAAACCTAGTCAGGGGACTTTTGAAGGTCCATGTAAGAGTTGGAGTGGCTAGCATACATAAAACATCAAGAGTGTTAAAGTTGAACTTGAGCTTTATCCTGGAAGTCATGTACCAGTTTAGTAAAAACTTCCTGCTAAATTGGTATTTTTCCCTGTTGATAGAGGGGTAACTTTTTTGCCATCAAGTAATGTTACCCCATAACTATGTAGGGGCCTCCAGCAGGTTTCCCCAGGAACCGTACCGCTGGTGCATTGCATGAATCTGTTGGAAGCAGTGGGCAGTGGTAGATTGCTTTGGTGTACTGCTGCCGATTTTTCTTCAGGAGCTGAAAGATGTCCTGTGATGCTTGTGCTGTATGTGAAGTTGCATAGTGTAACAGAAATCACATAATCTTGGAGTCTGTTGGCTATATATTATCGTTTACTAAAGAACTTCTGAACAAGCATGAAAATTAAATATAAAATGCATAACTGTTTTTTGCAGGTTATGACATGTCCACCTTTATAAGGCGTTATAGTAGATACTTGAATGAAAAAGCATTTTCCTACAGACAAATGGCATTTGACTTTGCAAGAGTGAAGAAAGGGTAAGCAAAGTTTAGATACGTAAATTAATACGGTTGTCTGACCCATAAAAATCTTATTTGTGGCCTTGCACTTAATTTTAATTTCTCAGTGACTTTGTTGTTATATGCTTTGTGTAGCTACAATGAAAAACCTGATTTTTAAAGTAGTTGTAATTGGTTAAAAATTGCCCAAAGAGGAGAGGAAAGACTGGGTAGTAAGACAAATATTGAAGACCAAAGTAGGGTGGCTTGCGAGACTGGGAGCTTTTAGTGCTAGGTTTAAATCTGATGCTAATTAAATTTTGCTGCAGTGAGACTGTGTTTGGGATTTGGAGAAGGAAGCACTCTGAAACTGTGTTTAGGGTGTTTCATTACTCTTCAGACACTTTCCCTAAGAAAGATGGCTGATTGCAAACAAAGCCTGAAGTGGACGCCTGAAGTTCTTAGCAGGCAACAGAGCAGTTACAAACTGAACGGAGTAAGGTTGTAAACTGCTGGTTTTATTTCCCACAAGAACTGTGTTTAAAAAAAAAAAAGTTAACCCAGTCCAGAGTAGTATGTTGGTATTTATAAGAACATTTTTCTGGTCTCTGAGTCCTCTAACTGGGACTTCAAGGGCTCTAGATTCTCTCTTGAAGCACAGATGACACAGCAAGTGGCTTAACACCCACTGAAGATGCAGCTTAATTGACTGCATACTAAAGGTGCTCCTGCTAATCATGAGTTGCACACAGGATCCTTCTGGCATTTCTGGTGTGTTCTGCAGCTTGGGATTCTGACCTGTTAATGGGAGCATCGCTCCCAGGCTTTTCTCTCCTGCTTTTCAAACAGCCAGAAAGTGTAGGGCCTCCTGTGGCAGCTTTGCTATGTAACTGGATGCCATTCCCTTAGTGGGGACTGTACAAGTTCGCTCTTGAACAGTTGATGTTAAATAAAAGTTAAGTTTGGGGTATTCGGGATCCTACTCTTCCTGCCTTGCTGTAAATTCCTGGAAGGACTTTCTGTGCCTGTTATTTCTGGTGCTCAGAACAAGGTGCCTCAGAGTATGGCACAAAATAAGTATGAGTACGCATTTCCGGTCTGCATATATGTACCCGTCTGCAGCCAGAAAAGGGCAATACATGATGGTGGTTGTGCAGGTTTGTCATAATCAGAGATAAAAATAACCGTGGTTGAAGACTGCTGTGAGACTATGGATGACTCTTAAGAAATGCTACACATCCATGGACATGTCAGCAATGGGTTGTCTTTAGTTATTCATAACAAACTTTGTGCACAAAGTATATCAGTTCTCCAAGTACTTCTGTGGCAGTATTTCTAGTTAGTCATTTAAGCTCCCAGTGTCATCTTTCCATAAAGAGATCAATCGCTTGCATTCATCACTTTAACACAAAACCTTTCCTCACCTGCTGTCAGGAAGGGTGGCTGGATGAAGTATTTTTCATACCAGCTCTCATGATGACATGAGAAGCAGGAGAATCAGTGTGTGCTTTTGAAATGGTTTGAAATTAGTTATAGGTGCTTCAAGCATGAATTTTAGACAACAGATCAGTTTGGGGGAAAGGAGAGAGGAAAGAGCATGGCTTCTAATCTGTATTGCCTCTTGCAGAGCTGAAGGTGTAATGAGAACAATGGCTCCTGAAAAGCTGCTGAAGAGTATGCCAATATTACAGGAACAAATTGATGCACTACTTGAATTTGATGTATGTATTGAAGCTGACCTAGTATTAACACTGGGCCGTGACTTACAAATGATGCATTATAATGAACGTATTTCACCTTGTAGGTAATGCTTTACTCATCATCCCTTAGTGAGGGCCAAAAAATCCCCTTTTCAGTGTCCCACTGAGGTATTGTGGCCAGGGATGGCCCTTGCCCATACATATGAAATGTAAAGATTGCACTTTTGGTTTTGTAGAGAGAGAAGTTGGAGTTTCATCTTCTGCATCAGTGAGGGGGAAGAAATGGACAAAAAAGGAGACTGCACGCTATTTTCTGTCTCTTGGCAACCAACTTCTTTTGAGGGGGAGGGAAAACCCCATAAAACACCACATGTACATTGTTTGGCTTCCTCAAAATCTTCGTCTGGTTTTCAGCTGTGAACTAAATTGGCTAAAGTTTAATCTAGACTGTTCATAGAAATAAGTGTGTACAATGTATTTACCATGTCATGAATGCTGGTGGGATTGCTTATCTGACCTAAAGATAAAAACAGAAATCACTTGTTGTAGGAGACCCAGTGTAACATATCGAAGAGGTCTTTGAAGGAATTGGTTCTTCTGTTGTTGGTGGGCAGCAAGATACACTTCAAGGTGGAAGGCAGAGCCAACTACAGCTCTCAGAGGGAAAGGCTTAGAAGTACAGGTCTCACAACGTACTTTCTATTCCTTACCTGTCATAGGAATTGTGATAGTGCTCTCAGAAGAGGAGATTTTTTTAAGAAAAGAAAGATCTTTTAATAAATGAGCGGATATTTTCTTCCCAAGTTAATGTGAGAAGTGAAAGGGTCTTGACCCTAAAATGATTATCTCGTAGACTACTGAGTTTTTGTTAAGCTCTGCTGTAAGCTGACATCTTTTGTCCGTTTCATTAAAACTGTTAGTAGTGTCTCTGTCTTCCTCTTCTTTGTGGTAAGTGAAGGAGACAGTACTAAGATGTTTACTGTTGATGTGAATATTCCTCTGCTGTAGTGGTTTGTTTTGGAGTGGTGAAGAAAGCAATCCTTGATCTGCTAAACAAAGCTTTTGTTTATTGTCCTAACGTGAAAGTTTCAGTGCTTGATTCTGTCTATAACAGCCCCAAATACCTGGTGTAAGCCAAAATGTTTGATTGCGTTTGACACTCGCTTTGTAAATAACTGATATTTTATTTGTAGGTTCATCCAAATGAACTGACAAATGGTGTCATAAATGCTGCATTCATGCTTCTGTTTAAAGATCTCATCAAACTTTTTGCTTGCTACAATGATGGGGTTATTAACTTACTAGGTGAGTAACCTGGCATCTTTATCTCACGTACCATAAGCGAGTGAAGAATCAGTTTCAGATCTGCTTCAGTTTTTTTACTTAGCTTTCATTAAAGCTACATTTTTCTTGACTGTTCTAGTCTGAAATGAGAGGAAGTTTTAAGCTGTATCCTCTTACATTAGTGCTCATCTGAGGCTGGGTCATCACATGTCCTTAAAAGCGTGTAGATGTGTACTTTAAAGACACTGACCCTCTCTGTTCTTAAAAGAAATGTACGGTGCTGTGTGAGCATGCGTAGTATGTCCTGCAAAGTTAGAAGGTGTTGCATTTCTAAGGTGCCCACATTCTTCTGTTATATATCATAGGAGCAATTAGGTTTGAAAAGACCTCTGAGATCGAGTCCAACCTGTGATCAACCACCACCTTTTCACCTAGACCGTGGCACTAAGTGCCACATCCACTTTCTCCTTAAACATCTGCTGGTGACTTCACCACCTCCCTGGGCAGCGCATTCCAATGTCTAATCACCCTTTCTGTGAAGAATTTCTTCCTAATGTCCAACCTAAACCTTCCCTGGCACAGCTTATGACTGTGTCCTCTTGTCCTGTTGCTGGTTGCCTGGGAGAAGAGACCAATCCTCACCTGGCTGTAACCTCCTTTCAGGTAGTTGCAGAGAGTGATTATGGTATGTGGTAGCCTTGTATGAAGTAATACACTCCTGAATAACATTCCTGATGTGCCTGGAAGCATGGCTGCCAAAACTGGATCCCCTCCCCAACCCTACCTACCATCAGCCTACAAAGTGTAAAGGAGGCTGGGAGCATGTTCTGAAGCTCAGGAAGCCTGGTGTGATCACCAGCATGACACAATGAGTTTGGCATGAAAATTCAATTCAAATTTCACTGTCTGCTGCTACTTAAAGCGCAGGTTTGGGTTGAAATATGTAGCAGCTGTGTTTAATAATGGACACAAATGGACTTCAGAGAGCTACTTAAGTGAAAAAAATAAGGTTCTTTGGAGTGAAGACAATTTGGAGAGGACATACATTAATATATGTTTAAGTATCCTTAATTAAACTTTCAGTTGGGTAGCTACTTAACCTGCTTACTTTTTAGTCTTTAAAAAAGTGGTTGACATCACACACAATGCTGTGGCTAGATGGGGTTCAGTTTTATGGTCTATATAATTCTTTAGCAGCTCAGCGAGCCCAACTTCTTAATTATACTAGGTAGGAGGAGTGCCACTAGATTTACGTCTAAGTAGTAAAGGTTAATGTAGTGTCATATTACTGACGTGTGATTTTTCTGAAAACGAGACTCACTGATATAAGACCTAATGTAAGACATCTTAACTGAAATTTACCACATTATTTCTTTAGAGAAATTTTTTGAAATGAAAAAGGGACAGTGTAAAGATGCTCTTGAAATCTACAAACGATTTCTAACTCGAATGACCAGAGTATCAGAGTTTCTTAAAGTTGCAGAGGTAAGTGGCTTTCAGTCTTCTGGAGGCTGGCACTTAAGTATTTTGTGATATTGGGGTTTTTTGGTTTTTTTTTTTTAGCACCAATGTAAAATATTAATTGCACTTGTTAAGCATCTGTCTCAGTGGATCTTGGATCCATTGGATCCATCCAAATGGATCTGGATCTTGGATCTGCTTGTTCAGCTCTTGTAGTTAAGCCCTGCTTAGGACTTTCACATGTCTCTATGGTGCAGCCAAACTCAACTTTCCTGGTTAAATTAACAGATGACATGACTTCAAATATTCCAATATTTTTGAGAAATGCTGTGATGAATGCACACTTCTAGGACAGCGTTGAACATTAGAGGAAGATATAGCAATTGGGAATAAAAGCATGCAGCTTTTTTAAGTCTGTTTTTTTAGTCTTTGCAGCCAACATTAAGTTAACTGTAATGTGAGATCTTCCTGGTTTTATTCCTTGTTATCATCCTCTTATGTGGATAATAGGAGTATTACATGGTTAATTAACTCCTTTGCTGGATTCTCATTTGTGGTAGTTGGCTCTTTGGCATAGGGCGCACATTTTCTATGTTTCATACTTCATTATAATGGACAGCAGTAATGGGCTGAATAAAAAGTTTGTTTCTTTGCTAATTCACTTATCTATGGAGAAGCCTGATAGACTCTCTGATGGATTGTAATGTCACATATGAATATTGAACTTGAGGGAGTAAAGTACTTTAGAGACACAGGTCAACTTTTCTGGATGGGGGTTATAGTAGCTGCTTCTGGATTACAAGGTGCAGTGGAGCTTGCTCTTCTACTGCAAAAGTTGAACAAGCAGTCACTCTGAAGAACTCTAGTGTGAAGCAATAGGGCAGTCAACAGAAGATTGCAGACTTAGACCTTAATTTACTGTCCTCTGAGACAACAGTATATGACGAGTATATTTCAGTATAGAGTATGAGATTCATGTGTGTGAAATCAAGCTCCATTTTTTAATCTTTTTGGTTTAAATGGATATTTAATTAGTGGGGAAAAAAACCAAAAAACTGCTGCAGGTTGTTGAAGGTAGCCACTGAAAAGATGGACATGTGCTTTCTAACTTTGTAGTATTTTTCCAAAGACAGAGTGCCTTATAGCCTGAAAAGCAGTTCTACTCAAAATTAATGCCTGCTGCAGTGGAATAATGCACTTAGATTTTACTTTTCTATCTCCACAGCAAGTTGGAATTGACAAAGGTGATATCCCTGATCTTACACAGGTAAGCTTCTCTTGCAGTCTTTTTAGATTTGTGTAATAAATGAAAGTTCTGTAATTAGGAAAGCACACCAGAAATGCAAATGTTGAAGTCCTACCACCTAACGTGCTGCAGCTGCTGGTCCATTTTAAGTATCACTTGCAAATTGGCCTGAGTGCCTGGCTTTGTGTTTAATGTGAAGAGGATATTTACTTAGAGGAAAAGATCCATGCTGAAGAGTTCACCTGTGGCAGTTTTGATGGCAGTAAAATTGGAACAGAAGAGCAACTCAAACTACTTAGCAGCTGCAAACCCCAAGTATTCATATAGTTTTTGTTCATGCAGTTTTTGATAGCCTCTTGAAAGCCTGGTTTAAATCAGCATCAGAATAGTGTCTGTCTCAGTTAAATGCCACTTAAAAATTTTGCAAGTGAGACATTATGAGAAGGTGGAGAGTTTTAATCCTCGTGGATTTCAGATACAATGGGGCTATAAAGTCTGGCCACTCTTTCAACAGACAAAAGCAGCATGTGCAATGCCAGGCCTAATCCTGAAATAGCTGATGTAGTATCTTCCCCTATCCCTGTACCTCAGGGGATCTTTTTTTACACTGTCCAGTCAGTGATGAGCTAAGTCCTTAAGCCAGAAGAAATCACCTTAAACCCAGTTAATGAAATATACTTTGTAAATGTCTGTGGCACATTTATCTGCTTCTGCTTGTGTTGTGCCAGCCTATTCTGTGTCATCAGTCAGTGCCGCGCTTGCTCAGCAGCACCTTAGTTACCACCACCAGGTGCTCCCTTCCACCCCACAAACCAACACTTTAAAATAGAACCGTTCTTTTGTAGGGAAGGGATCTACAATGACCATCTCATCCGACTTCCTGACTCCTTCAGTCTCTGCTCATGTAGTCTCACACGGCTGTATTCTCTCAGAGGCTGCTTGGGACTCAGTTGCTAAGGCTAGCCTGAAACATGCTGTATAGCTTATGAATAAGACCTCGGCAGCATATTTCAGAGAGAAATAAATAAAAGGTGAATAATAAAACTGAATTTCAGCTAATAATTAGTACAGAATTCTACATAGTATCAATGGTATACCTAAATTCTACAGCAAGCCATGGCAATAGTCGGTATTCTGCAAGAAGTTGGTTGTGTTGACACTCTGCGTGTACATACTCTGTAAATCCAGACAAGTGGTCCCAGTAGTGTAACTCAGGTTGGTAGTTGTCATCTTTGGACTTTATCGTTTGGCTGAAAAGTTTTGGGGGCTGAGAAGGCATCTTTGAAGCTAAAGATCTTGGCTCATTTTTATTTACTAGCATTTCTTAAGGTATGACAGTTTTGCCCCTAGTAACTTGTGGGGAACCTGTATCTAAGATTCCAGCACAATGCTGACTGATAGATTATCTAATGTTAAAGCAGTATCTAGAAGAAATTAAGCAACGTTCAGTGTTGCAAATTGGGTATAGTATTTTCTTTCCAGATTGTTGCATCTGGGTAGAAGTTTTCTGAAGCTTCTTCTCTGAGTTCTGTTTGATAGATAAGTTTTGTATTACCTTGCTGTTTTTTAAGAAACCTTTGACTAATATATTGGAAAGCTATCTAAAGTGTCTAGAAGTAACTGGTAACAGTAAATCATGCAATCTTTTTTTAAATATCTTTTTAAACTTAGCTTTTACTTACATGTTAAAGTCTCACAACTTGGATCTTACAATATAGGCTTTTTGAATACTTGAAAGTCTGAATCTCTCGATTTTTTAGTTTGTTTTACCTTTCTTCTTTTACTTTCTGCTGGAGAATTCTTATAACTAGGTCACTTGTGTTTAACCAATTCTTATTATGCCCAAATGAATTGAAAATTAATAAATATGCCTGTAAAAGCAGCAAGGTCAAAATGTCTCTTCATTGCTTGTATACGTAGGGTGTATTTAAACTCGATGTGTCATTTAAGATTATTTCAAGCGCTTTAAATTTCTGCATGTGTTAAGTTACTGGTTTTAATGCTAAAATCAATATGCAGACACTGCAAGTACACTGAGCTGTGCATTGGTACTAGCAGGTGCTATGCTTCCTGAAATATCTGATGCAGCCAGCCTGCTGGTTTTTCAGTATAGGAGCAGTGGAAAGTCTGTTTTCAAGTGTCACAAACTGACTTGTTTGATTATTATGTCTGCCCTGAAATTAAAGATGTTATTTATGAAAAACATCATAGATATTGCTGTCAGGAATTGTGGTTGATCTGAAAGAGACTGACAAAGAGAATTCCCTGTTTAGAGACTGATGAACTGATGAACTTGTAACCCTGATGAAATATTCAATTATTATATGCTGCTGTGTCTCTCAAGGGTTTCTTCCCTGCTTGTTGATCTTCTAGGAGTCTACATATCCAGACTCTGTTTTTATACTAGAATAGCTGAGCCCAATGTGCATTTACACCTACTTTCTCTATCTGCCATTGTAACAGCAAGTGCCTGTGGGTATTGGCTGCTGACCACAAAAAGGTTGCTTAAAATAAAACCTAAGATCAGGGAGGCCTGAAAAAGCTTAGTTTTTTATAGTTGTCTAAAATAGCAGTCTTTCTGCATTTCAAGCTAGCTGTACCTGTGCCAGGGTACCATTTTGAGAAGAACAGCCGTAAGGTTTTGTCATGTTGGGAGTCTTGAACCAAAGGTAGCTCCTTCTGGGGGCATTGGAAAGGACTTTGTTTTGTTTGGGCTGCAAATGCTTTCTAACCCTCTGGTCATGGAGGAGATGTTGGGGGTCTGACTACAAGCAAAACTGAAAGTGTGACCTTGAACCTATAAATCTTTAAATCTGCTGTTGATGCCTGTGCTGTTTTCAATGTTTAACACAGATTTAAAGCATGATGAGCAGCACATCCTGGATTTAGGCTTCAGGTGCTGTGTAGTGGAAGTAAACATTGTCTCTCTGCAAATTTGGATGCAGTAATATCTTTTTAAAAACTGGCTTTGCCTGAATACTTCTAGCATGGAAATCCACTGTTTCCACACTGATGTAGATAAAGTAACTGTGTGAGCAAGCACATGGTGGACTTCAGGGAAGTTGGTGCTGGATTTCAAATTATGGTTAGATCACTGCAATACATTGAGGTGTGTGTCTTTCTCTTTGCTTTCAAGGCTCCCAGCAGTCTCATGGAGACCCTTGAGCAACATCTAAACTCACTGGAAGGAAAAAAACCTGGCAACAAGTAGGTGTATATATTGTACCATTTATCTAGGCATAACAACGACAGTGTGAGGTTAGTTGATGTTTAGGTTTGCCTCCCCCAACCTCCTTTTGTCACTTAGCTAGAAGATAAGTCAGACAAAGCTTTTCCTTTCCTTTACAAAGTCATCTTAATGGCAACATTTTCTTTGATTAATGGTGGTGAGGGAAAAACGCAGAGTAACTAGACGCTTTCCAAAATGAAATAGAATTACTTGAGGAAAACCAGAAGGAACTGGGGGTTTGCATGCCACTAAGGTTTTTATCATCAAAATCTGTTTCTTTTCTAATGGTTTTGCATCTTCTTACTAGATACTTGCCATGGCTAACTCTAGGAAGGATTAAGCTAAACCTCTGTTTTCTCTTTTACTGTTGCTTTCCTTGCAATTTAGCGAAGGGTAAGTGCATACCTTTACATATCACTTGCTTGCAGGCCTGGCTATGTGTATTTTTAAAAGATTTTCTTGAACACTTAGAAATAGATATTTTCTTTGAATTGAGCTCAACTGTTCTTTGCTTTTGTATATAGTCATTAAGTTATTTTTTTGTCATTTCTGTGATTAGAAGATCTAGAAATCTGCTAATCTGTTCTACAGCTCCTAGGACTTATCCAATTCAAGTAACTTATGGGATGGATGCTAATTCAATACTGGTGCAGCTTTATCTTCAACTCTTCCTTTCATCTCTTAGATCAAAGCAGCTCTAAAAATATGTAGCAGTATTTTCATACCTCATAATGAAAGCAAACAAATGCACTGACATGCATTTTAAGTTATGATTAAGGTTCTGTCAGTTACTGTTAGTGTGATTTTTGTGCATGTGGGAGAACTTTCAGCCTGAACTTTCCAACTCACTGTTTTCATACTTTCAAATGTGGTTATTTTCAAGTAACCCTGACTTTCTTTAAAATAAAGTAGACTTTGAAAATTTGCTGACACATCCTCAGAAGACTTATGTTAGATAACTGCTTCAGTATGGGTTGTGTTCTGCTGCTGTTGCATGGTTTTCTAATACGGTGACATCCTGCCCCAGTAACTCTTTCCTACTGGGTCCTGTAGGCCCCAAAGCAAGATACTTGCATGCATCTCTGCCTTTCCTCCATTTAGCAGAGCTTATTTAAAAGGCAGAAGAGTTCTGTGATGCCAGTTAGCTTAAAAGATTAATTTAAGATTTGAAGTAAAATTTGCATTCCTTGTCTAAAGTGGCGCATGGAAGTTTGAGAAATGTAGAGAGCATGCAATTGAGCAGGTCTTCAGAAAGCTTTCATGCCTAGGTTTTGGTGTTTTTACAGGAGTTTTGATAACCAGAAACATAGTTTCAAAACTGTACTTATCTGAAACCCCCCTTTTTTTTCTAGATCTGGGGCTCCTTCTCCTCTGAGCAAGGTAAATACTGCCAGTTGCTATACTAGATAATTCTTGTTCAGGTGATAAGGTTTAGAATATTGTAAGGGCATAAAGAGTCAAATTTCTGTCTCATAATCTACTTTTTTAGGCTTTGCCACCTAATTGACAAAATTATATCTTTTAATGGCTTTATAAATAATGGTCCCATAAGAGCATGTCACTGATCTGAAGGGCTGCAGTGCTTGTACCAGTCAGGACACTAAGGAACTTTACCTGGATGTGATGATTGTGTCTTGTGAAAGCATAGAAGATAAATATTTTTATCTCAGCTTCTTTTTTTTTTTTTTCTGTTTTCACTTTACCTTAATTCTCATGCCACTGAGAAACTCGCTCTGGGGTATTTCTCCTCCCAGTCCTTCACTCTTTCATTCCCTCTGCAGCTTTTTAGGAGGAGGTTCTGACTCTTTTAAACCCATGTTCATGTGAAAAGCCAGGAAGAAAGGAAGAAAATTTTCATCCAATATATCTAGTTTCAGAAATGGCCTTCACTAGTGAGACTGCTGACCTTAATTTAAAGCAAGAGTTGCCAGAGAAAATGCCTTGGTTTGAGTGTCAGATAAACTAATGAGCTTTATGGTGTTAGTAATAGTAGCTGCTGGTATACCTGGAGCATTACCAGGTGCCATAGCTGTGTCTCATGATGGGTGTTGTGCAGGAAAAACTCAGCAAAATCTTCTGAATCTAAGGTAGGGGGTTCAATGCCTGATCCTAGAGAAAGCTCTCAGATTTCTTTCTGAAAAGTCCTTTACAAAAAAACACAACAAAACCAAACAAAAACAACAAAATACAACCCCCTCCAACTCTCTTGTGCAATATGAGAGTAGTTGGTGAGAGGTACATGATGGCTCAGAAAGTGTTCTTGCAACTTTAACCACATATTCCTTGATGCACATGAGGGATTGGGACCATTATAGTCTCAAACCTTACTAAAGCTTTGAGGAGAGTCTAGGAAGCTTACACCCCGTCTGCTAGAGTTATAATGATGGGATGGCAGTAGAAGAACTCAGGAGAAAACCTCTTCAAATTTGCCGTTCATTTTCCTTCTTGGAAGTGGTCAGAATGGCAAACAGTACTGAAATTAGGACTCGTTTTCATTTGATAGGAAAAGGATCTCTCTAGCTTGTGAGATGCTGTACCAAAGCTTACAGTATCTTTTAGAATTAAATTGACACTCTAAAAGGTAACTTGAGTCAAGGTAACAGAGGAGTTGCAATATGCTCTCCTGGGTGTCTGTCCTTGCTATACTTGAAGTATCTTTATCCAGAATTGGAGCAGCTAATGAAGCAAAGTCATAGGCTGAGCTGTCATTTGTATCTTCCCAAGGACTTAACCTTGTGCGCTGTTGATGGCTCTTTAAACTCTCTTCTGAAGAAGTGTGTTACAAATACACTTCTGACTAGTTTCTAACCATTTCTCTTCTCTCACCGTTTCTGTGGTTAGAGTACTGAGGTGCTGTTGTGGACAAACAGCTATTTCATTCCGTAGACAAAAGGAAGAGTCTGACAGTTATAGAAACAACTGCTTTAGAATAAACCTTGTAGAAACTTTTTCCCTTCTTTGAAGTCACCTTGGGGTTTCTCAGCCTCTACCACCATCTGGAAACTTAGCCCAGTCTTCCTTAAATTCTTTCAGAGGAGAAAACAGCTCACAATAAAAAGACCTGATGTCAAAATTGGTTTTTTAAAGTATGTACATCTGTGCATGACTTGGTTGTGGAGAAATGCTGGTATACTGAATGTATATTTAAAATATTTCTCCAGTCTTCTCCAGCCACAACTGTTACATCTCCTAGTTCTACTCCAGCAAAAACTATTGATACATCTCCTCCAGTTGATCTTTTTGCAACTTCATCTACAGCTGCTCCAGTCAGGTAAGTTAAAAAGGGTATTTCGGTGTAGGTTCCAGAGTCATACTTGTAACAGGAGTCTTGCCTGAAAGGCTTTGCTTATTTTACAGGTAGTGTACATCAGTTTTCAATGGGCTACAATATTCTACCAGTACAGATCACAAATAAACTCTAACACAAAAAAAAACCAAAAACCAACAAACAAAAAAACCCCAAACAAACAAACAAACAAACAAAAAAACCCACAAAAATGCTGTACAGAAACTTCTAATTGAATAGACTGAAGTAATGTGCAAATTCGGAGTAGTATTTGCTGACCTTCAGAATTCTCTTTCTAAAACTGCTGAATTAATATTCCCTTTACTTTCTTTTCAAATCAGTTAATGAAGCACAAAGATAATGAACTTCTGAAGTTTAAAATAAAAACTAACCATTTTACCTATGAGAAAATCTGAACCTTGCTTTCAAGTCAAAACCAGAACAAAGCACTGTTGCTCATTGCAAAGAGCAGAAATGATTGAACTCTAGAGGTGTAAAAAATCTGAGCTTGAACCAGAAGTCTCTAAGATGTAATTAATTTAAGTGTCAGGCAAAGAACTTCACTGGAGAAAGAGCTTCTATTGTTTGTTATTTGAATGTTCTAGATGAACAAGATCTGGTTTCGTAAGTAAAAATACCCGACTGGCTTAACCCACGGAAGTTTTGCCATTTCTCTTCTACCTAGTGCCTGTTTATTGCCTGAAAATGCAGGTTTCTTGCTTTCTGACATGGCATGATGAAATATGGAAGTTGAATGGTGCTGGTTTCTGTCACAGCAGTTATTTTCTCTGTTTTTAGGGACCACCTGGAATTTTGTATTTTCTCTTTTGGGTGTTGTGATGGGGTTTCTTTGGGTTTGGTTAGTTGGTTTTGGGTTGGGGTTTGGGGTTTCTTTTTATTTGGTTATTTGGGTTTTTTTTAAAGAATTGTAAGTCTTGTAGATCTGTTGCAATGTCATTACCAGGTCATGGAAATAAGTTAAGGTTCCCATCCTGGGTTGTAACATGTTCTTGGGACTCACTGCACTAGAGGTGCTTATGGCCACTGCTCTAATCCTAAAGCCTGAAAAAAATGTTTCTATTTCAATCAAACTAAAGTTGATTCCTATAATCCAGTCATGACATTTTTTAAAAGTTTGATTGAATGGCAAATTCCTCCAGTATTTAATGTCTCTCTTCCTTTTCTTGGCAGCTCTTCCAAACCATCCAGTGATCTTTTGGATCTTCAGCCAGATTTTACTGGTACTGGGCAGGCAGCTCCAGCACCTGCTCCAGCGGGTGCTGCTGCTGCTGCTGCTGCTGGAGGCACTTCATGGGGAGGTAGAGAAACCTCGCTGTCAGCATCTCTTCTTGCAGTCTCCATCTTCTTGCCTGGCTGAACTGAAACCTGCCTCTTTCTCTGCTAGCACAGGATGTTCCCAGCTCACTCCCAGGCTTCTGCTGACCTGACAGTCAGGCATCCATTTGTAGCACAAGGCTACTTCTCCTTTCCAGGGATATGCATAATAGTATAAGCTGCTTATAAGGGCCTGACTGCAGAGCTGGGGGAGCCAGGATTATGTGACTAAAAGTGAGCAGGAAGGGGATGGATGAAGGTGAGCAGGTAGGGTAGGCACTTCAGAACAGAAGAACCAGAACTGCTTATGTGCTTATTGGCAAGGTGGGGGCAGAAACCAGCTCCTCTGTTCATAGAGCAAAGCCAACAGATCAATAGGAGGAGGCACAAAAATAGCTTTTAAAACAAAAATGAATGCAGAGCAAATGGTGGCAACTTAGTTCTGCTGCAAGCGTGATTACCTCTGACAAGCCTTAACATATTTTAATAAGGTATCTTCCTTGTGTGCTTAGAATAATAATATGGAAATAGAGGTGGAGCGCTAACTGCTTTCAAACAGGAATAACTAACCAGCTCTCTGAACTCTGACCCCGTTGTTCCAGGCAGCACTAGCAGCTGGTGATCTGGAGGGCGACAGTAAATGTAGGCAGTATTCACTCCCATCCTGTTAAGACAAGGAATTAGGCCAGTAAATGTGGTTTAATTTACACAGCTGTAAACCCATCGTGGTGTAATCTTAAGAGATCCTGTGTGGCAGCTTAATGAACTCACCAGCCCTCTCCCGGCAGGAATGCAACACTGAGTCATGCTGACTCTGCTGTCAGTGCTCAAACCGGGTACTGGTGGCTTCTGCAGTCCCTGTTTCTGCTCTGAGTTGTAGTTCATTAAAGATGACATTGTATTTCAGCCACTTCATTATGAGAGCATAGCTAGGGCTGTCATGTAGACATTGTATTACATATTCCAGTTTAATCTGTTGAATTAATTTCTTTTTTTTCCTCCGCAAATGTCAATTTTATTAACAGAAAGACAGTCTTACCCAGACAGCAAAACCAAAGAGTCATCTATTCTAGGATGCCTGGGACTAATTATTCTGCAGTATTTTGGTTGTGTCCTATTTGTCTTACTTTGTCATTGCCAAGCACTGAAATACAAGCTTTTGAGATGTTTGAAAGAGCATAAAAGAGCTAACTTTTTTAAGCAGTTGCTCATTCTTGCAATAGTAGAAATGCAAATAAATAGCCAGTAATATTGTAAAGTGTTGCTTTGCATAGAAATTGAAAGCTGATTTGTATTTTTTTTTTTTACACTTTTTGGACAAAACACCCATAGTTTGGAGCTTAGGTGTTTTTATTCTTCTGAATTACTATAAACTTTAAAATTGACTAGTAATGCACTTAGTCTTACTCCATAACAGAAAAGGACAGCTAACTGTTTTCCTATGGCCAGAATTGTCACTACCCTCATTAAGTACACTTAAGTCTTATCTTTCAGAATAGCATTTTGGTAACTTAGTAAGCTTTGGCTTTGTCTGCTTTACTGCTGGCAGCAGTCCAGGTATGATGACCTGTTATTGCCCTGGAATCTTGCTTGCTTTTTTTTCTTTTTTTTTTTTTTTTTTTTTTTTTTTTTTTTTTTTTAACTCTCTGAAAGAATAAAAATATTTTACCCGGAGGGTAGGGCAGTACTGAGGCAGATCCCTGATGTGAGCTAGTGAACTCTTCGTTTCAGGAGATTTTTCAAGACCTGAAAGTAGTCAGAGCCATGACTGACCTGATGTGGTGTTGGGAGCACTGTTGTTCTGAGCAGGAGGCTGCACAAGATGACCTTCCTTCCACCCAGGACTTTTGGGAGGATGTGTAACCATGCTTCCCTGCTTCTTGAGCTGCTTATTCTTCTGGGCTACAGCAAGTTAACCTGGGAACTCATGAGAAAATAGTAGTAGAGGAAGGAAGCTGGAAGAAGTGCTGCAGTTCAGTGTAGCCAGGAAAATGTGAATATCAAATAGTTCATGGTGCAGCATCTATACATATCAACAATAAATAATCCTGCTTTTCTCAGTCTTGCTGGCAGTGTGGGTTCTATGTATTTTGGCGTATGCTGTATATTCAGTATAGTGGACTATATTTAGGGATATGTACAGTACACTGTGTATTTTGTTGCATACCTACTGTATTTCTGAATACACAATATGCTATCTAGCAAATGAACTATAACTTTTGAAAATTGACACTTCTGTGCTATCAGGAGACCATCAAGATAAGGTAATACGGTGCCTGCAGCATACTGCAAGGAGAATAGATAGGCATTTAGCAGGTAGAGTAGACTATAGTATTACAAAAAATACAGTCGGTCAAAGTCTGCATCTTTGTGAGGTTTTACTCTTGGATATAAAAGCAAACTGACTTGAATTTCTGCTCTGAACTGCCTTACAGTGTGCCTTAGAACATGGATTTGCTAACAGTATTGTTACTTTAATATTACTATACAAAAAACCACTGTTTTTAATCATTCCCATATTAAGACTAAGTGTAGATTGCTGTGCTGAATTGCTAAGTGTAGATTGATGTAATTTCACTGTATTGAGTTTTGTAACGTAACTGAATAACAAGCATTGAAGACTAAGCTAATAGAACTTAAAAGTTTACCAACAGTTGTTTATTTCAAGTCTTGCTGTGAGACATTCACCTGGTGTGCAGTAATGGGATACCAGAGTGCTGCATTTTTAATGTACTGTTCTGCTCTTTCAGAATGGTATTTTGACTTAGTTCAGCTTGTGCAGCCAGTCTCAAGTAGAGCTCGCCCAGGGAACCAATTATGAAAATTGTAAAAAACCTAAATGTAGGTTTTTCCTGCCTTTTTTACAAGTGTTGTAAAATAAATACAAATTTGTGAAGATAGGGCTGCGCCTGTTCAGATCATTTTGCTTCCAAATGCTGACCCACAGTAAAGCATCAGGACTCTGCTTGCTGTTCAGGGTGGATCAGATGAACCCATGACCCTGTTATGTGTACAAGGAATCTAGGAGCAGCACTGAGCTACTGGTTAGTAAATAGGTAGCTGCTGAGCTCAGACTATCGTAACTACAGGATAAAAATTTAATAGGACAAACTCATTAGTTTTCACGTGTTTTTCTATCTCGTAGTTGATTTTTATGTAGGCAAAACTTCTGTGTTTGAGCTCAATCTGACTCATCTCAGAGGACATCAAATTATAGGAAAGTCTGTCATTAAAGATGCTTAATTGGCTTCCAGAAGCAGTTGACTAAGGAACCAAAGTTGGAGCAGAGCCAGTCTGCTTATGCTTATGCTGTCAACATTCATACTCCTCATAGCAAGTGTTAACAGAGTTAGTCGTTTCTGCAGAGCATGTTTGCTCTATCATAAATGCAGAAAAGGAGCTGCTCTATTGATTTATTTATTTATTTTGCACTTAACGGTTGTCCCAAGTCCAAGAACCACCACCTGTTTGTCTCTCAGAATATATTTGGGGACTAGGGCTGAAGTAACTTAACACTTTATTTGCAAGCTGCTCACTGTTAAAGTACCTCTGCTTTAGTGCATGTGCTGTGAAGAGTTTTAGGGATGCACTGGTTCTGTTTTGAGGAGTTATTAAACAGAATGGGCTTTGTCATGTCAGAATAATTTTTTGAATGTTAGAAAAGCAAGTGTAGAAATTAGGTTTCTAGACATAACCTAGACATGTGATTTAGAATGAACATTTGGTTGATGAACATCTTCTATCTGGCAGTTCTATTAATTGCTCTGTTCTTTTGTTCTGCTGTCATTTTAATGGACAATCACTAGACCTCTTGGGAGAGGGTGAGTAGTATTTTTTGATTTCTAAGACCTTTGTATGTTAATACTCCTTACCAAAAGCTCCAGCTTTCTGGAGCTGAGGGATTGTGGTCTCTGCCTTTCCCCTTACCTCTCCTGTTTGATCTTCGTTACTTGGTTGCATATAGATAATCTGGCTGCACTTTCGGGTGTTACCTCTGAGCCACAGATTTCAGATCCATTTGCCCCAGAGCCTACTGCAACTACTGCTCCAACTACTGATACTACAACTACTACGGCTGCTGCCGCTACAACTACCACTGTCACTGCTGCCACTGCTGAAGTGGATCTCTTTGGAGGTTAGTTTGGTTGCTGTAGTGCTCTACACCAGTTCATGATGCTGTCGAAGCAATATTGAGCTCAGCTGTGTAGCAAGGCCTCTGGTTTAACCAGCTGTACCAGAAGTGCCTGTGTGTTGGATGCTAGATGGAACAGAAAACATGAACTGCCCAACTACATCTGTTTGCTGTGCTTTTAGCTAATAGACTCCTCTGCATATATGTGGAAAAATATATGGAAAGCTGTAAACCTTAAGACTGAGTTACCTTACGATTAAACAGCTAAGAGCAGTAGTTCTCAGGTCCACATGGGGGTAAGCAGAAGTTGTTTCCACATTATTCAATAACTGTGCATTGTACTACAATTTCTGGGAAAAGCCGCTCTGCTTTCATAGTTGAAGAGGATGGATGTGACAGTGTCCTGCCCCTTCGTTACTTGTCACGGTTGTGCTGTGTTGTGTTTCTTTTGGGTATTTCCTGCAAAAGGAGTATCGAGCCAGCTGAAATTACTGTATTTCAGCAATCTTGAATCTGGGTTTTATTTCACAGATATTTGCAGTAAATTGAAGTGGTGATGAACTTGTACTAAATGCCAACCATGCAAATAATAATCTGTAAAGAAAAAAAGGAAACATATTCTTAGAGTTTAGTCATGCTCATTCAGTTTCTAATGTTATCTGCTATCCACCTGAGTAAGAATACATTTCCCACTGTGTGTTGTCAGTTTTGTTGTTACTCCTGTGGAGCAGGAGGCTTCCCAACAGCATGCCAGAAATTACATTTCTTTTGAACAATATAGCGGCCCAGTAACGGAGAAATCTTCTTGTTTACAAACTATTAACATGCTTAAGATCACCTGACCACTGTGTTCTTCTAGTTTTCTCTTCTCTTCTCTTATGCATACCTCCAGCATGACAGGGGATGTCAGGAAAAAGTAATAATTTATTTGCTATCAAGACTGAATTCCAGTATCATCTCTGTGGGGTGTGTTTATCTATCACTTCTACTGACAGGAGTGCCGGAGAGGTCTCATACATAAAAAGTTTGACTACAAAGGTGTTTCCTTAACACTGAAAGTTCCCAGTTAAAAGGTTTTTCTAGGACTAGCTTCAATAAACAGCACCAAAATATCCCCTGGTAAAGTGCTGAAAAGCTGTAGGAAAGGAATACAACTGCTACTTGCTGCTTACCCCTCTTTTTACAAAGATTGATAACAGTCCCAGTGCCACAAGATCAGCTAGTTGAGAAGCAGCTTCAGAATTGCCATAGGCAAGGTTCTGGATGCCACTGGGAGCAAGAGAGACTCTGATGTTGGTTGCTTTCAGCAGCCTGTTGCAGAAGCCAGGGCCTGTGCTCATTAACAGCCCTCAAGGTGCATGTGAAACTTACGGTATCTAAGCACTGAGTCCAAGGCAGTCTTTGAGACCACACCTTCAAATTGCGTTATTAATTTAGTGGCTTAGTAATTTAGTAATTAATTTAGTAATTAATTAGTTTGGTAATAGGTATGTGGCTTTTTGAAAAATGAAAGGATAGTTAAATGGGTAGAAATCATTGTAAACTTGAAACAGGATTAGAAAAACACCTACCTGTGGTTGTTCCTCCAGTACTACAGCAATAAGATGCAATTTGTTTTTCTACCTTTTCCGCTACTCTGTGCCTGGAAAAACGGCTACTGCCAAATCATGTGCCTGCTTCCAGGCTTGTCAGGCAAAGACCTGGATGTGTTCAGTTTCTAGAGATTTAACTGATCATTAGATAACTTAGTGACGCACGTTAAGAAGTGGAGCTTTACCCTTCAGTGTGGAAAGAATTTCACTTTTGTGGTATGCAGGCTTTAATGGCTTGATCTCTTCCTTTAAAGAGAATGTATTTTGTCGCTCAAATGTGATAAATCTCCAGTGGATTATATATTAGATGCATACTGATTTTTTTTTTTCCGGGAACACTTCAGAATGAAGCAAGGTTCTATTATTTATGATAGCAGAAAACCTCTAGTTCTCAAGAAGAAAAATCTCTAAACACACTCAGCAGTAAAGAAACTTTTGCAGTGCCTTCCAGACACCCACTGGGCAGATCCTTTTAAGATCCATGAGTCTATACTGAACTTCCATCTCTCTGCTCATGGTTTGAGGTTTTTTGTTTCTTTGTTTTTTTCCTGAAGGCTGTGCTGTAAGTATATTCTAGCATTGTATACTAGCATTCCTTGTTATCTTAAGACTGTGTACAGTGCAAGATGAGGTAGTTTTTGGGTAGACAGTGCTACTCCCTAGTTTTCGTGATGCTAGACACGCTTAGACTTAATCTTATTAAGTAGGTATTTCACCTTTGAGGTCTGCTAGAGGTACAGTCTTCAAGGTCGCCTTAACTTCTTGCAGCTTGCCAGTACTTTGTCGCTTCACACGATTTCTTGTGGTCAGGTATGGTAGGAGAAGGTACAGGAGCAGTGATCTCAGGAGGAAGGATGTAAAGAGTCTTCAGGGAGTGTCTGTGTAGGGAAAGAAGCTGAAAGCTGCAGGAAAAAGCCAAGCTGAAGGGAGCAGTAGAGGAGGCTTTGGAATAACTGTTGGCTGCACTGTATGGCTGATACTTCAGCTGATAGGAGCCTGCATGCTGCCTAGGACTGGGCTTTGTCTTGAGAGAGAAGCTCTGTGTTACATGTTCATTGCTAATGTGGTATTGGAAAGCAGATGAGAAATGCAACATTGATCCAGCATAGCTTTTTTAAAGAGCTCAATATGATTAATAGGCAAGCTTTCAGGTACCTAGGCCAACTTGAAGAATTCCTTATCTTGTTTCTAAAATAAGCAAGAGGAAGCTGTTTTCAGAGTGCATCTGGAATCATTCCTGAGAGGGAGAAATGGAAAGGTAGAAGAAAGGCAAAATACCTTGATAGGCCGCTCAGTAATAGAATTTGGGCACAGTATTTTTGGACATGTGTAATGTGCTCTTGAGTTACATTTTGTTGTGGGATTACTCTGTAATCAGTGCAAGTATCGAGATGGCAGACACTGTGAAAATGTCAGTTATAAGGCATTAAGATGACTTGAATTATAAGTGGGCAGAACTATGTTTTTCCCTGTAAAGAAACTACAGGCAAAGTGATGAAGACTTTTGGCACTTAAGGGCTGATGAATGTCCCTTGTGCTGGTGCATGCTGGTATAGCAAACTAGCACTTAGTTAAAAAATACCAAACAAGCAACAAACACTTTGCATAATAATTATTATTATTTCCTAGCTCTGAGCATAGTGGAATATTTCTTTATAACTCAGGTTAGGTTTTCTATGCCAGAAAGTAATGAAGGGTGACTGAAGAGGGAAAAAACTCTGGAAACAGTTTCTTCTGTACACTTCAGTTCTGTGATCTTTCCTATACTTGTGACTTCCATGGGATTGTTTCACATGTTACATAAAACATTAATGATTATAAGAGAGTTGTATCATCTGTGTGAGTAAATTTGTCATGTATTGATGCCTTAGCATCAAGTAAAGCCTGAATTTATGAGATGAAAGAGATCGCTCTGCAGGGACACTTATTTTGCTCCAGACAAGAAATATTGAAGCACTACTTCAGTGTTTAACAGCATTGAAAACCCCTTGTTTGCACATTATTTCAGTAAGAACTATATTTATGAATTCAAGTATAATGCAGTACATAATACATACCTGTCACTCCTAGTAGATGTTCCCTGCAGTGTGTACTTGCAAAGGTTTCAGCAACATCTCTTTAAAGTTTTCAGGATGTCAAGAAATTCAAGTGAGGACTGTATGTTACTTGATTCTAGAAATCAAAAGCTAAATTCACTTTTGAAACAGGAGATGCAAAAATATAAATAATACAGTAACTGCTTTAAAGGGAGAAAATCTCTTACGCTGCTGAATGTGCAAATGTAGGGTTACTACACCAATATGGAGGAAAAACGAAAAGAAACCGTACTTTTTTTAATAATAAAATATGCCGATTTAATTGTATCCATTTTTGCATGTTATGCTAGATTTTAGCAGAGCGCAACTGTGCAGGAGCTGCAGAGCCTTTTGAAAAGAACTTAATAAGCACTAATTTAAGAAAAACCCAATGGCAAACCCTTGGTTTAAACTGTGAGTTGTAGGGTCATCTGTTCAGGTTGGTTTGTCTCTATGTTTGTATAGGTTTCTTAAACTCCTCAGTGTAACTAATATTAGGAGCTCTTATTATGATATTTTTCATTTAGATTCCAGTGTGAACTTAGGTGTTTATCCCACCTGCCATTTAACCCAAGTCTGGTGCTAAAATAATTACAATGCTTGACAAGAACCTTACTCAGAAGTGTCAGTAAATAATAAAGCTGATGCCAAACTGTTTCTTTGCATCTGTGGTCTGGAAGGGACTTGTGCCCGCCTGCATATCTATGACTGTTACGTGTGGAGATTCAATAGCCCACATCTGAACAGGAATAGGTGTCGCTCTGGGGCTGAAGTGATCCCAACATAGAACTAGTGACCAGCTCTATGCATTCTGAATTTCTGCCTTAGATGTCATCTGGAGTTTATCCTTTCATTCTGGGAAATAATTATAAGTAGGGTTGACCAATGTCTGTGCTGTTGGCCTACAAGCTTGTGTGGGCACAAATATGGTTTTTTTAAAGAGCCCAGGGTGCCCCTTCATCTGAAAGCTGGCCCTGTAGAGCAAAGCTGAACACACATGATGTTACACAAAACATCTTCTCAAGCAGGATGATGCAAAACTCTTCGATTCAGTTCTGTGTTGAATTCCTTCCACGTGGTGCACACCAGTGTCTGGTACACATACAGTACTGGGATGTTTGACTCCTTCTGGTGTTTTTATTTGGACAACTGCCATCCAGTTTTTTTGTTGAACAACCCTGTTACTTGAAAAATAGAATTATATTTGAAATGGCTTATTAGCAGGCCTTTTTTGCTACTAACTCATTTTAATTCTATTGTACAAGACTAGTGGGTTTTCTTCTCTTCTGTTGAAGTTTTGATGCATGTTCTTTTGAGCTTTTTAGATTAGCTGGCACGAATTTGTTTTTAAAATGGTTGTTTTCATTTTAAAATTGACGTTCAAGTTAAAGCATGTTAAGCTTTTTCCTGTGCTAATTTGACAGTGCAATTGCAGTATTTCCCAACAGATTTTTTTTAACTTGCTAACTTTCATAGCAGTAGAAAAATGTCCTTTATAAGCATCTTGAAGTATTTAATCCTCATTGTGCAGCCTTTTTTTGTGAAGAAAATGCTTGCCTATGAGGATAGTCCAAATGGCACTGTCCATTAGGACTACTTCATAGAATTAAGAGCACAAATGCTGGTTTAAGCCTAGAAATAATGCTGTTCATAGCTTGAAATTTAAGCATGCCACTTAGGAACTGGCAAACCAAATGAAAAAAACAGTCAAAGAGCAAGTGGCAAACAAAAAGAAAAATAAAAAACATTCATAAAAACCTCATGAGCAAGTCGTTCCAAAACCCCAAACCAGTTTTTTTCCCTAACTTGACTGGTTGGCCTAGAAGTGATCCTAAAAGGACAGACGGGTTATGGCTGGCCAGCCATCGGTTAAGATGAACAATCTTGATCTGTTTGAAGCAAGCTGAGTAAATATAACCTATGCATCAGGTTATGGCTTCAGAAAGATCCAGTTGGAATACTGTTAAGAAACAAGTAAGTTCCGTTTTTCAGATGTTGCATGACTGACTTGGCTCAAAGACTAGAAATGGTGGATGCAGATATCTGCCAGAGTAATTGGATTGTTATTCATACAGTGCAAAGCACTATGCAAGTAAACTCACAGTTGCAGATTAATCACATGTAATACAGGCTTTGAGCATGCAAGTTGTTAAGATCTGCTCTTAAGTTAATTTTGTTAAATAGTTGATTTTGGGTAGTACAGGAGCATGCTGCTCTGAACCCTTATACAATGAGAATAATGCCTTCTTTTACATTCACTGTGCTTATTGTGGGCAACCTGAGAAGCTCCATCTGCAAACCCTGTCCAGAACCTGCTTGTGTGGGGTTGGGGGAGAGACAAAGCGTTTTGCGCTGCATGACTTGTCTTGCTGTTGGAGTAATTACATTCATGTTGTATAAGGGGATCTACCTATGCAATTTAACTTGGTTCTTTTACTATATTTTTCTTCTCTTTATTCTTTTTTTTTTTTTTTAATTTCTGTTCCTAAACTGCACCCAAGATGCCTTTGCAGCTTCTCCTGGGGAAGCCCCTGCAGCAGCTGAAGGGGCAGCAGCACCAGCTACCCCAACCCCTGTAGCAGCAGCTCTTGATGCATGTTCAGGAAATGGTGGGTTTTATGTCATTAGATAGTCTCTTGTTTTGCTGGTTTTTGGGGTTTTTTTGTTTAAACTACATGGCAGTGTGTTTTTCTGAAAATTTCATAGTGTTTGCAATTGGTAAAAACAAACCTTAGACTGAAGAGCATGCTTAACAAAACCGCGTGTTTCCGAGTCACAGTGATTTTGTGTTTATTTGGTAGTGCTAATGAACAGTTCTGTCAGTGCTGAGTTGTAAACAGTAGCCTGGATAGTCCTTTGTCATATTTGGGTTTTTTGGCCTCGTCAAACAGCCTTTGAAAGTTCTCCCCTCCAGTAGCTAGACTGCTCGGCCTTTCAGACAGTCTTTATTTTAGAAAAACTTTAGTAATGTATCTGGATAAGTAAGCAAGATGTTAGAGCGACCTCCTCTGTGTGCGTGCGTGTATTTGCAGTATGTGCCTATAGTTGCTTTGTTCTTGAATTCCTCCCTCACTGATCCTAAGTATGCATACACATATATTTCCCCTCTCCTTTTTACAAGACCCCTTTGCCCCATCCGAAGGTAGTGCAGAGGCTGCTCCTGAGCTGGACCTCTTTGCTATGAAGCCAACAGAGACTGCTGTTCCTGTAGTTACCCCTACAACTAGTGCAGCCACTCCAGTTCCTGCAACAACTCCTTCTCCAGCTGCTGCTGTTGCTGCTGCTGCTACTGCTACTACAGCTACTGCCACTACCACTACTGCCACCACTTCTGCTACCGCCACCACCTCCGCTCCTCCTGCTCTAGATATATTTGGTGGTAATTTTGTTTTTAACTCTTTGATTCTGGTGGATTGATCTGTCAGGAGTACCAAATGAACAATTCGTTGTTGCATGCGTGTTGTGTGCTAGGCTTTCAAACCAGAGAGCCTATTAGTTTCAAATATGATGTGCAAAATTGGAAACTTCTGTTTTCAGTCCTGCCTTTCAAAAATGAGTTAAAGATGTGTTGTGTTCTTGGCCTTAGATTTATTTGAGTCTGCTCCTGATGCACCTGCAGCACCTAAACCAGATGCTACTCCTAGCATAGATCTCTTTGGTACAGGTAAAGAGAGAATTCTTCCAATACTCTGCTGCTTTGAGGCTGTGCAATCGTGTAAACTGATCTGAGTGATACTTATGTCTTGTTTTTTCTTTCATTTCTGGAAGATACATTTTCATCTCCACAACCTGGAGCTTCTCCTGTGCCTGAGAGTTCTCTCACTGGTGATCTCTTATCTGGTGAGTGCTTGTTTTCACAGGCCATTCCACAGACTTCCTGGGTTTGGATTTTTTTCCAAAAGTAAAAAAAAAAATCAACTTACTGCCAAGTTACATCTTTAAACTGAAATACTAAGAAATGTTGAGTTTTGGGTTTGCTGCTTTGGTCACGTGATGTGCACTTGCTGAAGATGCAAATCATGAAGTGGCTGAAACTGAAGTTCAGTAAGTAAGTGATGTGGTTGTTGAGATAGGAAATCCTCCTCTAAGCATAAGAAAATGCTTAATAAGCAATGTTTTCGTTAGAGTACTGTGATTTTCAGTTGCTGTGTGAGAAATGTAACACTTTCTGTTTGCAGTTCTGGAGACTATTACCCGAATTTACCAAACCTGTGGTTCTAACTGTTGGAGCCCATGTGGCTTTGAAATATTTAGCTATCATTGTTGCCTTGCTGATACTAAATATTATTTATCCTATGCTTACTGCAGTGGATGCATTTGCAGCCCCCTCTCCTCTACCCACTGCCTCTCCAGCAAAGGTGGATTCTTCAGGTGTGATTGACCTATTTGGTGGTGGGTATTTTTGTTTCCTCACCACTTCAGAGTTGAATCACTTCATTTCAATTACCTTTGCGCTTTGCTAAAGCTGCGGGTTTCCCCTTCTCACAACTTTTCTGTGTGGCCTTAGGGCTGAGTCTGGCATGTCCCTGTTCTTAAAGCTGCACTGTAACGAACTGCAGATAAGCTGTCGGTGTGGTCGTTCTGTTGTCATGACTCTTGCCATTCTGTCCTCAGTCAGTGCATGTGTGGCTCTTCCTCAGATGTCTGGTGGAAGTCTGCTCTGTCCTTTTTCTTCTCTGCTGATCTCCATGGTCATGCCCTTTTCTCTCAGTTCCGTTTCTCAAAGCAGCTGAAGTTTTGCAGGTGACTTGTCTCAAAGTGGGTATATCTGAATCACAGGATCTTTGTTGGATTTGACAAGGTGGAAATTAGGATGGGCACAACCAACTCTAGGCGTGTTGAAGTACAGAAGTGGTGCGTAGAAGCAGTGAATTTCAAACATTAGTGAGATATTCCTATAAAAAGACTTCATGTGAGCCACTGGCTTCTGGCTGAAATGACTCCAAACTTTCAACCAATGCATTCATTTCCAAAAGAGTTAACCCTGTTGTCTTGAATGCTGTGATTTATATCTAAGAAGAGGCCCAAATAAAAGAGGAGATTTCTTTCAAGTGCTGGTTTGTTGTACATCCTTTTTTCCACCTGAACTTTGCATCCATGGTACTGCTCTGCAATAAGGATGGCCAAGCAGTTTCATTTTCTTCTTCTGATGTATGAAGTGGTTATTCTTTTGTCATCTTTTGTTAATGACAAGTGATGAATTGATGTATGTAATATTAAGCTCCTCACTTTTTCTTGATGCTTTCTGGAATTCCCTTTAGATGCTTTTGGAAGTAGTGCTTCTGAACCCCAGCCCACAACCCAGGCTGCTTCTAGTTCCTCAGCTTCTGCAGACCTACTTGCTGGTAATAAAGATCTTCTAAAAACTTGTTACTTTAGAGCAATACTAAGAAATGGTTTTTATGTTCCTTGGGTGATAGTGGAATAAAATACTTGTTTACAGGATTTCTTAGTACTTTAGATGTTTTAATTGAAACTAGAGTGATTTATGATGGAGGGAATATACTGAAGTACAAGCTAACTTCCTAGTTAATCTTCTTTCCATGTTCTTTGTTTTCCTACCTCCCACACAGCCTTTTTTTTCTGTACTGTTCACTGAGCATGAGTGTCTGCATAAAGTTTCTTTGGCTGTCTGTAGCAGTACTAAAGTTAAGCAATATTTCAGGCTATGCTTCTTGTTCCTTATTGCTAATTAAACTTTGAGTTCATTCGCTTTGGTTGCTTTAACTGGGGCAGGTTGAACACTTAAATGTTAGTAGCTTGAACAACTGACTTGGTAGCAGTCTTGCATTTAGCCAAGGAGAGTGGGATGATGAGAGCACGCTTTTCTGAGCACAAGGACAGAGAATTGATACTGGGTGAGATGAGGTCTCTGCTAGTGCTGAATGTGGCATCACTGTCACACCCTATACGAAAGGTTGGATAACTATATTATTTTAGTCTGCTCCCTACAGATAAGCAGCTTCAGCTGAATTCTGTGTGTACTATTCTCCAAAATTCATGCTATACCATGTATTGTAGTGGCTACAGTGATTGTGATAAACAGCTGTGACTCATCCCCATCCAAATTAGAAGTTTGTAGAGAGCAAAATCCCAACACATGCACTTCTGGTTTGTAGATGACTTGTCTTAAATTCTCCCGTGTTTCTGAAAGGGGAATTTGTATCATGATTTAAATTAGTGCTACCCCAGCCAAAACCAGCTCAATCTGTAGAATTGGTGGGTAGGGTATCACTACATTTTCAAGTACCTTCTCCAAGTGTGGACATTGTCTAGTTGTGCCACAGGAAGGAAGAAGTTGTCTAGATAATAATAAGGCATACATCCATTCTCAATCAGCAAGCCAGATTCTTAAATTGGGACATAGTGTGTAAATGCATGCTAAAGCTTTAGGACAGACTGCTTCAGATTTTAAGGTAGAAGACTACTCTTTTTTATATTGCTTCAGTAGGTCTTGGTATTAGTTTATGGATGGCTTAAGGCCATAGATCAGGTTTTAACTAATAGATCCTGAAACATGACAGTGTTTTGCAGTTACGTGTGTTATCAGGAGACTGAGTGCAATGAGGTTGTTGGACAGAAGCTAATTCTGCTTATGCAAACATTACAATACAAAATATTTTATGTCATTATCCGTAACTAAGCTTTAATGCAAGTAGGAATTGTGCTCCAGATGGCTTTAAACTTCAGCAATGTGCTCTTCTGAATCTGATGAGTTGCATTAAATCAAAACCTAAATTATAAAAGGGATGTTCTAATTCTAAATAATCAAGCAGACCTGAAGCAGTTGGGGTGAATAGATGATTTTAAAAAATTTATTTTATTTATGCTTTGAATATGCATTCCAGAGGGCTCTGAGTAGATTGGATTTTTTTTTTTTGGCAGACAGAGGGAGTCTATAAACATTGCAGCATATTGCTAAGCATTTGTTCACTCTAGATAATGGCAGATGTATAGCCTGCAGTGTAATCCCGTTTTAAATTTAAGAGTGTCTGGAGTTCATATGGTGGCTGAAGGCTTGTCCTTCATGGTTTATGAGTGTTTGGTTGTACTAAGTGTTTATATGCATAATGTTACGAGTGTACTTACTATTCATAATTGTCTTAAGTGTTCTGCTGTCATATAAGTTCGTGCCTCTTTCTTGGCTTACTTAGGAAATTTGGAAGAAATGTTTTCCTACTCTCTGCCTTTCAGCAGACAAAACTAGAACTATGCTGATAAATAAAATAGTCTAGCCATTTTCCCTTCTAGATCTTGCTATTCAGTTAAACTGTGTGCGTGTGTGTCCCAGTATGTATTCTAATAACGTGTTCTTATATGAAATCTTACTTGACTGTGTAAAAGCAACCTCAAAATCAGGCAGTTGGGGGTATCCAGACAACACATATAACTCAGTTGCTGCTGTTTCTGCAGGCTTTCTTGAGGTCTTGTGCAATCTCTAGACAACTAGGAACTTAGTTTGTCAAAGAATTTTTATGACTTCTGTGCCTGGTGTTCCTCTTAAATTGTGCAAGGCTGAAAGCTATGGAATTAGACCAGTCATCGTACAAATTTTCACCAGAAGCTGGGGAGTCCTCCCTTCTGTAGCTGAAAAAACTGACAATTTATGGGGTTTTGCAAAAGCTTACTGAACTTTCTAAAAAGAATATTATTAATGGATATTGGATCATACCTTTCTGCCAGGCTCCTTGTTCTCACTCAGAAGGTAGAAAGACAGGCTCTTTAGATGGCTCTTGTGCTTTCAGAATTGCTTCAGTGAACTGCCTTTGTCATCCCTGGATCTGGTCAACCTGCTTCTGGTCTGATTCTGTGGAGATTAGTACTTTTGTGCAGGTGGTTGGAGCCATGGAGCTTTGCCTTGGGACAGGTGATGATCTAGCGTCAGTCGTGTTTTAGCAGGTATCTGCTGCAGACCACCTGCTCAAGAAGAGGCGAGTGGAGGAAGCCTTTTTTAGGCAGCTGGAGAAAGCATCACTGTCACAAGCTTTGGCACTTGGGCAACTGGAACCACCACAGTATGTGCTGGAAGGGAGATAGGGAATGCAGCTGGGCACGGGTAGTCTGGAATGTTTTAGAGAATCTCTTGGTGTGGGTGATCAAGGCGTACCAGAGTGAGTTCAGTGGAGAGCCACAGAGATGGTTACTTGCGTGTATGACAAATGCAGAGAGGCTGAACTGGGCTCGTTCAGCCTTGAGAAGGCCAAAGGGAATCCTTACAGATGTCTAAATTCACAGGAGTATACAGAGGAGACTAGCCAGGTTCTTCTTGGAGGTGCACAAAGACAGTAAAAAAAGGCAATGTGTGTGGGAAACTCGTTAAATACTGTAATGGTCTGATATGACGACAGGCCACCCAGAGAGCCCGTAAGGTGCCAAGGCAAATCTCTGGGCAACCTGATTTGATTAGACTGACTTTAAACAGGGTGTGTGGCTGGCTGACCTCCAGAGATCCCTTCCAACCTACATTATTCCATGACAAACTCAGGTCAAGAACAGACCTTGGAGAGATGAGGGCAAATATCTGATCCCAGTGCATTTTTCCGTATTCAGGGTTAGCAACTGTGAGCATGAGACTTGCTGTGGGCTAGAATTTGGGTTATAAGGGCTTCTTGATTCCATTTTACTGAAGTAAGCCTAATAAACACAGGGAAGCTCACATAGGAAAGTGAAATGTTCTTTATTTTAAAATGGTCCAGTAAGAATTGTCTTTATCATTCCGCCCTCTATAGACTGAGGTGTTGGTAAACACAGTCTAACAAGGCTGACTCTAATGTCCTCACCTCTCTTTTGTGTTTTTTTTAAAGGCTTCGGAGGTTCTTTTATTGCTCCCTCTCCATCACCATCCCCAGTCACCCCAGCTCAAACTGGATTACTACAGCCTAACTTTGATGCAGCTTTTGGGACAGCAGCTCCAACAGCTGGCAGTTCGTTTGATGCATCAGGTGAGCCACAGGGCTTCTTCCCGTGAATTTTCTAACGAGTTTTATGTGGTAGATGAGTTAATGACGCCATATTTAGGCTCTGAGTACAAGCAATATCAGTGACCTCCTTTTTCTTTCTCTGCTGGTAGAGCCTCAGGGTGGTGATAAGGCTGGTGTGTGCCCAAGAGCTCTCTGTACCCATTTATTATTCTACCATGTCAATAAAAAACAAATTATTTTATGCATCATCCTTGCATGTGCTTGATAGCATGAATTAGGAGTTACACAAGGAAGACACTACTCTGTAAATCAAGTATACAGGCAAGTCATCTTGCCACTGCTGCTGAAGGTGCTCTGGAGCCTGCATGGCACCTGAGGGTACGCACAACAGAAACTGGCCTAGAGTTCTTTGCCTGACTTAAACTTTTATCACTGCTATCATTTTGTTTGCATCTCTTCCATTCTATATTTTTCATGCTGGGTCCTTGCTACAAACTTAAAATTGGTGAGTTCTGCAACCGTACAAGAAAAAAAGATGGAAATAGTACTGCTGCTTGGTTATTTGGTTGCTTGCCAGTGCACATGCTACCCCTCCCTGTTGGCTTAACATTAGCATGTACCTCAAATACAGATCAGAAGATAGAACTCAGGCGTGAGATGTACCAAGCAGTTTGTCTTCAAGGGATCTAAAAAATGAACCTCTGAGTTAGATGACTGGACTGAGGAGAATAGCACTGTCTGTGTGGATGGTTCTGGTTCCTTCTGATCTCATAAGATGTTAGTAGGTTTTCCCGATTCCCTGCTGCTTGCAAGTGAATAGTAACATCTTGAGACTGCCAATCCTGTTGCTGTGAGATGTCAAGGTATAAGACTGCCTTTGTCACAGTAGTTCTGACTGGTGTTTGCAGCAAGATGTTCATTTTAAAAACCTTTAAATGAATATCTCCTGACAAACGTGTGTGTATCTGACATCTCTGTAAGGATGGTTGTAAGAAAAATAGTGTCATGTGGAAGTGGTGCTGTATCTATGTAGATTCAGTGCTCCAATTAAATTCCTTTTAGGCATGTCTTTTCATATTAGTTTTCATTGGTATAGCTTTTTGAGGATTACTGTACATTCAGTGTCTAGTAAAATGACATGCATGCCCTTGTTGGCATTACTTTTAATGTCAAATGGTGTTCTGGTAAGACTTGTGACGTGATTGTCTGTGCTGTATTCGTTGAGCAACAGCAGACTAGCAGGCAGTGCTTTTTTGATCACAGCTGCTGTTCTAACTCACTTTCCTTTCACTTCCAGTGTTTGATGGCTTAGGTGATCTTCTTATGCCAACTATGGTTCCTTCTGGTCAACCTGTAGCACCCACAGCCACAGCAACAGTCCCTGCTGCAGCAGCAAGCAAAGGCCTTGGGAGCGATCTTGATTCGTCTCTTGCAAACTTAGTAGGCAGTAAGTGACAAATTTTGGTTTTGAGTGGTGTGGCATGCAGCTATGTTGCTTTTCTGTGGAGCCAAATACCTGTCTATTTTAGCTTGCTGCAGCATCCTCCTGTTCTGCTGGGGAGACTGGGGAAGCTGTCAGCAGGAATAAGGCTTGCTTCAGATAGCTGATTCACGTGGTCTGGGTTTGTCCTTCTTGGAGCCCAGGATCTGAGTGAAATAATGGCATTTGCTTGGTAGGTGTGGTTTGTAATGTGTGACCATCCCAGGTGCATTCCAGAGGCATATCAGACTCTTAATGGATGTGCCCCTCTGTCAGAGATGGAAACGTGAAAATTGTCCAAAGTGTCTGATGGCATTCTGGAGTTTAAGCAGCGAAGCTGGTGGATGCAAATAGCTGCCTTCATGTTTATTGAGAGAAAGAGTTGCAGTGGGGTGATGAGTGCACTCAAGAACAGGCCTTCTCTCAGGCAGAGGACTTACCAAACACGTACTTGAAGTGCTGAACTAATTCTTTCTTGTAGTAAGAAAAGGGCTAGAGCCTTTGTAATTAGAGATCAGTAGCTGCAACCCACCAAAAAACCTAACAGAAGCCCGCCTAGGCTAAGGTGTAATCCTGCTGAAGTTGTATTTTGGAGGGCTGTATAAAAGGAATACTCCCTTAGTACATGTAAACACGCCACAACAAAGATTTAACTGATCTTATGGTGCAGACATGGCTGTTAGTTGTGGGGGAAAATAGTGTGCTTAGAAGTTAGCAAGACTCTTAATCCCTTGAAATGTCATCTGCAAGTCATCTGGTATACCCAAGTTTGGAGGAGAAAATCAAACAGCAATTTATGACTTACAGGATTTATAGTGGTCCTGTGAGAAGAGTACTCTTTAAAATCTAACTTAAGACTTCTTCCAAAGGGTAATTAAGGAAATTACTTGGAGTTTCCATGTATGACAGAACAGATAAAACAGTGCAAAACTTCTAGGCAATGTCCAAATCTATGTGTATGTGGAATACAGCTTTTTATTTCCGTATGTGTAATGAGGAACGGAAACTAGTGTTGTCATTCATGGTAAATAGTTTGGTGCTCTTAAATAACTTAACATTTTGTAGACCTAAATATAGTTACTTTGGTTTGCTTATGAACCAGAAATGGCTTTCTCAAGTGCAAGACATCTGCAGGGTTTCTCAAATGTTTGTCCTGAAGAATAGGTAAATGTGGCCAGTCCTCTGATGCTGTCTAAATGAAGACAGCCAAAACTTTTTTGCTCTTGATAAGCCCAGGTGCAATGAAATGTAGTCTGTTACTTTGGCGTGCTTCAATTTGCTAAACGTGTGGCTTCTTTTTTATTTCCTTTTTTTTCTTCAAATTTTCAGATCTTGGAATTTCTGGTACTACTTCTAAAAAGTAAGTTCAACTTGGCTTAAAGATAAAAGGAAGTTTTCTACTCTGCTGTATAGCCATACATCTATTTCAGTGTTTATTAAGAAACAATGGTTTGGTTATATGCCTCGACCTCCCAATCCAGAAAAATTCTGAAGAAAGTATTCTGTTCTGTACAGGTTCACTGAATAATTAAGGTTCAATGTTTCTGATATAGCTTATAAATTTGTTGTCTTTAATCTGAGTCTTAGAAATACTTTTTTCCTGTAAATTATTGTCTTCATGTTGGATAGCTGATTTCTAAACAACTTATAATGAGCAAATAGTCCAGATGATAAATTGTATAGCTCCCCTCAGTAATCTATGCTAATATGTAATAGTTTTGTTATATTTTTACAGATGCTGGATGTACTTATTGTATAGGCATTGAAATGCTTCCAAAATAGAAAAGAGGTTCATTCCGTGCAGTGATAAGCTTCTTTTTGCAAAAAGAAATACTTAAAACCTTGCATTTATTTTTTTTTAATCTTCCTAATCTAACTGCTTGCTTCTGCCCTGAGTCTTTCTGTATATGCAAGACTTCAAAATGTTTTGTGCTTCTGTGGAGACAATAGGAGGGATATGTACAAACACATCATGAGGTTTAGTCCCAAAATGTAGTTTCCTTCAATCTACTTTGTTCAAATAGTGTATTTTATTCTGGGTAGAGCAGCCTCTAACAAAACCTGGTTTTGCGACAGCCCTTTTACTCTATGAATGATTTGTTTCTCTTGTATCTATCAACTTTTTGCAGAACTGAATGCTTTCCTTCTTCAGCTGTGTGAGCAAGATTTCCAGCACTGAAATGGCCTTTCAAAGACATCTAGCAGGCAGCTCTCCTGCCTGGCCCCAGTAGAATAGGCAGTAGCAGTCCCTCTTCCTACTTTGCAAGGGTATATGCGATATGTTACCTTCAGTCAATACTAAGTAAAACTTCTCTTTAATTCTCACCACAAAGGCCATAACCATGTAACTGACGTCAGCTTAGAGTGTTCTGGTGTGTACTGCTAACAAGCCTTGAAACTGAGTGTCACTAAAAGTATATCTTTCTGTTAATAACTGCATACACCATAAGCTAATGTAGCTGCACGTCTAATGCTAATGTATGCTGCAACTGGTTTTGATTTTCACTGTGGAAGTATGCAAATAATAGCCTGCCTCTCTCCCTCTCTGTTAGGGGAGACCTTCAGTGGAATGCTGGAGAGAAAAAGTTAACAGGAGGAGCGAACTGGCAGCCAAAAGTAGCACCTGCAACATGGTCAACTGGTGGTGTCCCAGGTGGTCCACTGGTAGGTGGTTAATCCATAGATAACACTGGTGTTGTACTTCCAATATGTGATGAGACTGTGCAAGCATACCTGCAGAGACTGCTCCAGTCTGCTGAGGCTAAAGAGTTTCCTTCTGTGTGAATGATTTGAGTGTTTCAAGTCACAATTTTTAAGACCAGATTTACAGTGGGTATAAATAAACCACTGAGTAGTAAATGAAAAATACACTACTATATGTATCAAGATACTGCTCTAGGTGTACATTTAATACCTGTGGGCATTTCCGAGTGTGTGATTAGCTGTGTAGGTCTGGCCAGGATCAGGCCCAGGTCAAGTGCCCAAAATAAAACACTCTTGATCCAAAGCTGACGATCTATAAGGAGAGAAAATAAATAGGTTTTTCTCAAGTTTTACTGAATGAAGTAGATCAAAAGACTACATTATTCATACTGATCAGGTAACTGATGTTAGATCAGGAGTGGGTAGCTTATTTAGCAGGGTAAAGCAGTTGGAAAAGATCAGATTACCCTGTAAAAAGTATCAGAAGGCACTAATTTTGAGAGAAGAGGGTCGAATTGAACTAAAAGTCTAAACTTGTCACATGAGCAACTTGATCATGAGTAAGCTACAAAAGTAATCTGAAGAGGAGTAATACCTCATCTCAAATGTCTCACGAGGCTTAAAACAGCCTCCATTTGAACAAGGTCGGGTTAGCAAAGGAAAAAAAGAACTCTGAAGGGGGACCATGACCAGCTCAGTTTGTTGCTGCCACGTCCAGGTGTTAACATGACTGAGCATGTTCCATAACCTTATGGAAGATACAAGAATTCCCTGTGCTTCACTTAATGTGTTAGTTGTAACATCACCTTTTTTTCTTAATAGAAAGGCTGGGCAATACTGTACAGTGTAAGTGAATTTTTTTTTGATCTCTTACTACACTTACTAAACATGAAGATACTAACAGCACCTCACCTGCACTACAGTTACTATTGCTGGCTTAAAACTAGCTAGAAGCTTCTAACATGGCTCCTCTTGCACTGTCTGTCCAACAGACAATTCTCAGCCAATGGGTTGAATATGGCAGTAGTGATTAACAATTTCTGTGCTGTAAGCTTGAAAATCATCTCTTTACTGCTTTACTTGGATGTGAACTACCTGATGACTTGTACCACCTGAAACTTCAAGCTTCTGCAGCCTCAGTCTGATCTTGTAGTGATTTTACCATCTGATAAGTAACTAGCCTTTCTGGGAAGCTGGGTAGTTTTGGTAGCATTTCATGAAACACACGTGTTGTATATGTTTCTTCAAAATCACGCACTTAGGTAGTTTTTGAAACCAGAGAAACCCAGGTCTGCGGGCAAAATAAATATGAAGACAAAAATGAAGCTTTTCTTCATGTCACTGTTGAACCACTTAGGTTTTGGTCACTTCTTCCCTTCCTTGTGACCTTTCAATTCTAGGATTAAAATCAGCAGAATCACATCCAAGCCCCTTCCCTGGAGTGACCAAGTGCTTAGAGGCAAAAGCAGATTCAGTTTGTGTGGCCATTTTCTTGGCATCTGCCTCACTGCATGTTGAGCTACAATGTGTTCTTGTAAAATCAGTCAGATCACTGCATCTGATCTCATTAACCTGTGTGGTTTCATTTCTTGCTTTTCACACCTCAGTGTTCAGATCTTGGTTTTAGTTTGGGGACTTTGCTACCACAGTAAAGTTTTTAACTGAAATGCTCTCCAGAAAACTTTCAGACTGGAATAGAGTTCGGAAATTCTTAGCCAGAAAATGTAGTGGTTTTGATTAATGAATCTGGGACAGGTTATATTGACTTGTCTCCAGCTTCCTAAGAAACTGGCATGTTTTAATCTGGAAGCAAGGATCAGCCAAGGGCACTAAAATGCAGCATTCACAGAAGTGGACTGTGCAGTGAGTAGTTCTAGCGTATCTCCAGAGATGCACTCTCCTTTGGACTGTAAGTGTGCTAGCTGCTCTCCAGGTGTAGTGGGATGTTACTGACCCAGGGTAGGTGGTGAGGGTGTGGAGGCACAGGCACGGCCGTACAGCTCCTGTAATAGCTGGAGAAATTGTGCCAGTATGCTTAGGCCATGCAAGAGCAGTAATGAAATCCTAGTGCCATTTTTACATCTCTTCCTTGAATGCTTTCTCCCTCTCTTCAGAGTTGCTAATAACTTGGATTGCATATATATCTGTGAAAAGGAAATGTTTAGATGCTTTCAAGGCTATAAGGAGACTCTGTGCATGGGAAGTTACAGAGAAGGGAGCCAAAAGGGATGATGTGTAGGCTGTGCTAGGTAAGTGAGGGGGGGTGGCCTTGTTTAAAGGTGCTCTCGTGCTGTATATCCAGTCAGACTACTAAACAAACAGTTCTCTCTTCCTGAATTCTAGTGGAAGGTAACCTTTTTTTTGCCTTGTATTATTTGAATGAAAATCATAACAAGTCAAGCAAATGAATGAAAAGCATAGGAAGATAGACTAAACTGTCCTTAGTAAAGTATGTAATGGTTCTAATTATGGTTTAAGTGTGTGAACTTAGTCTTTAACATCAGTGAATTTTGGGGCATAATTTTTTTTTCGCTGTAAACTAATTATAGCAGCTATTTCCTTTAGCTTTACAATTTGCTTAAGCTTTTACTAAAATACAGTGCTACAGTAAGTGCCGTAGTGTGTTAGCTGTTATGAAACGCTTTCTTACACTATGTAGAAGGAGGAGGAAAGTGTGCATTTTCTTGGGCCTACTTTGAGTTGTAGTCAGTAAATGGACTCTTTTCATGAAGAGAATGGAGTCTGTAACCATTGCTTTCTTCTGAAGAAACAAGCTGAGCATAAGGACTCATTCAGCTCTCTCATTCTTTAAAGCATTGTGGTTTTGAGGCTGCATATGTGCTGCATAACAGTCCTACTTTCCAGAGCAGCTTTGAGAATGCTGGAGACTCCGTGTGGTTTCCAGATGGTTGGTGTTAGATTTTTGCTTTTTTTTTTTTTAATTTTTTTTTTAATTTACTTTTTAGGCGGGAGCTGTGCCTCCAGCAAGTGCTGTTCCTGCTGCAGGAGGTACTCCACCTGTCCCACAGCCAGGAGCGGCGTTTGGGATGGTGAGTCTCTCTTGCTACACCGCTCCCCGTCCCTCTCCCAGCCCCCGGCTGACTCGGTGTTGGTTTGCAGCCCCCAGCAGGTGCAGGGGTGCCCATGATGCCCCAGCAGCCGGTCATGTACGGGCAGCCGATGATGAGGCCCCCGTTTGGAGCCGCCACTGGCCCTGGTGTACAGGTGAGCGCTGCTGCTACAGCGATGTTGAATTGCTCTGCACGTCTCTAGAAAGTAGCTCGTGTGTGTGCATTAGTTCAGCTCAACTCTAGCTCTCGGTCTGCAAATGAGATGTCCTAAAGGATCAGCTGCCTGCCTTGCAGCAGATCGCATGAACCACCTTGATTTTTTTTTCAGTTGCCTTGTATGAGACCAATGGAACAGGTTTGAAAAGTCTCCTACAGCTAACTACATCCAAGATCTGGTTTTGGGGGATATTTGAGTAAAGCTCCAGGTGGAACTCTCGGGCATTGCTATTCTGTTCACAGCCTACCAAAATTTACTATAGCTACACTCAGCATGTGATGCAGCATAAGCTATAATACCTGTTCCAGGCTATTATTTCAAAGTAGAATTTGGTTTGTAGTAAGACTGAAAAGGAAAGGCCCTTCCAGAGGAGAGGCATGAAATTATTTAGCTGTAGTATTTTGCTTTTTGTAGGTCAGAGTCCATCTTGCCTTTCAAGTAAGAAGGGAGATGGAAGTCGATGCTGCAGCTGTAAATCTCACTGGTAACCCTGGAAACCAGGATACCTCCCTTGTTTTGCAAATACTAAGCAATCAACGTATAGCAAACCACACTTTTTAAGTAGGGAACTACATTCCCAATGAAGCTTGTCAAGGTTTTCTGTGTAGAAATGTAAAGAACTCTAAACTCCTCTAAGTAAGAATATACTTAGTCTTGCTTTTCCTCCCACCTTAAGCTATCTCTGCACTTACCAAGAATAATATTATGGGACACAGAAGAATTCTTCTGAAAGAGTGGTCGTCAAGGTGCTAGGATTACATATAAAATACCTCTTGTGCCCTGAGTTGAGGAAGGAATGGGAAGGAGTAAGGACGGAATGGGAGGATCATTTGACCACCATAGTCAGAAGTGTTGCATGGAACTTCAAAACTGACATTTTCTATGGAATAACTGATGATATTTATACCTATCAAAGGAGGAACCTAGTATAATCTAGTCATGCTTTCAGTTTGTTTTGGACTCTTATTTACATTCAATGTCAAATAATTTGTACTTACATGCCAGTCACAGGGATTTTCAGTCCTGCCCTGCAGGATGCACTCTGCTTGCTCTGCACCTTGGTTTTTAACATCTAACAATTGTCTGTCTCCTGTCTGGGTTGAAGATCCTAACGCCATTCTGTCTTACAGGGAGGGAGTGATCTGAAGCTATGCTAATTAGGATCTGCAATGTCTGTAGCCTTATCCATTAAACCTGCCAAACATTGTTAACCCTGTAGTAAGGGATGGAATCCAAACAATGCTTGAGCAAAACGGCACCGCGCTGAACTTGCAGACAAATGAGAGCTTTGTATGCTTGCAATGTGCTTGTCTGAGAACTGCCTATGTCTATCTAATGCTTGTGTATTCTTGTCTGCTTTGTTTTTTTCCTGCCTTCCTGGCTGACGTCTGTTAGCTTTCTCCAAGCCCAACTCCTGCTACTCAGAGCCCCAAGAAACCTCCAACAAAGGACCCATTAGCGGATCTTAACATCAAGGATTTCTTGTAAATGATAAGGTATTCTGTGGCTGCCTGCTCGAGCATGTCACACTGTGGTACATGTCTGGCACACAGATGTTGTTTAGGTTGAATATGACTGATAAAATCGCAGCCACGGAGCTAGAAATATGCACTGTAACAAAAACCAAATTCTCTGTCCACACTCTTCACTTTCGCCTGAAAGCTTGACTCGTAAATAACTTCTCCTGACAGTTGCTTTTGGCAAAAAAAAAAGTATCTTCAATGTATAACTGCCATTTTTACCTTGTTTCCGTTCAGTCCAAGCATTCACATTTGGGTTTTTTCTTGAAATTAATTCTGAAACGCGTAGAATGATAACAGGGTACAAATACGGGGCGGGGAGCGGGGAATGGTGCTGAAGAGGCTCGTTCCAGTCTTGTGGGTGTTGAAACAGATTTGGTATCATAGGTGTGAAGGTATCAAAAGGGGAAAAACTTACGTATTCTTGTCATCAAGGGAAGGTTGTTTGCATCTCTTTACTGCTGCCAGCTGATGTTCTCCCCTGCCATGCAATTTTTCAAGGCACTGCTTTTCTGAATGCTAGGGCCATGAGGTCCTGAGCAGTGCTGTGTAGAACAACAATGGGGAAGAACAGAGGAGTCAATGTAAAGAAAAATGGAGGAGAAGCAAAAAAACCGTACTGCATAACAGAAGGAAATAAAGGCCAAAACATTATTCTGGCAGTTTTGGAGGGCCAAGTAGGAATATAAAATTGAATTAAACACTTAAACCAGTTAAAAAATAATAATGCAGAAATAAGGTATGCATTTTATAATTAAGACTAGAATAATGTGTCTAGAATAAGGTGAGGAGAGGACAATCATTACATAACTTTAAAGCCTTCTTCATGAGTCACTTTTCTTTCTTCCTAGAGCTTAATTCTAAAATTTGTTCTGAGCGCACTGCACTGGAGCTGGCAGCAGTGATTCAGGCTGCTCTTAGCAGGCATTTCCCAGTCCCACTTCAGCCTTCTCCAAATTCCAGCCCCAGGGAAGTGTACCTGGCACTCAGCAGAGACTGCCAGGAGTGGAGATACACCTTCACTGCTGGGTCTCCCTGCTTTCAACTTGTATTTATAATAGAGAGATTCATAACTGGCTGTGGGAATACTGCTGCTTCACTAGAATCTGATAGCAAATCGTTTGAGGTGTGAAGAGATGAGCAGATTTGGTCCTCTTTCTAGAACATGCTTTACTAACTCATTATATCTGTTTTTACCTAATACTTTTCTATATTCACAGCTGCGGTTTTTCTGACTGGATGCTAAAAACGTGAGTTTGGAGTCTACAAATGGATGCTCAGAGTTTCTCAGTGAGCCACCAGTACCAAACCCAGTGCTTACTCAGACTTTCTCTTCCTCCTGAAACGTGTAGCACAGCTGTGAAAGTGAACATTAGGAATGTGTACTACCTTAGCTGTTATCCCTACTCTCTCGAAATTTGTGTACTTGGGTTATTTGTGTTTTACAATTTAAACAATGGATGTATGTTTCTGATGCCTTCTAGTGCTTTTCTGAACCTATCCCACAGGGGCAGATTATGCAGCTGTTGTTTGGTGAGCCATTTGGAGCAATGTCTGTGGTTTTTGAAGGTTTCAATGTATATAACTTTTTGAGGACACCCAAAGTTTCCCTAGGACTCAATTTCTCCTTTATCTGTTACAAAACATAGTGTGATAATACCCGATAGTAACGACAATACTTACAAAATTGTGCAGAATACTTTTTTTTTCCAGTCACAGGAATCTCAATTGTCGTGAAAAAAATGTTTTATTTTTGTGGCACTGTATATGTTAAAATAATTTAAAGTAATATAAAGGAAAACTTCCATAACAAATACTTTTTCAATGATTTACCAAGAATGAAAAATCATATCTGAAAGAATACCATATTTATTGCTGTTTTTATTTTTAAATCTATTTTAATTATTTAAGTTTTTGCATTTAAAATTGGCATATTTATCAGTTCTTGCTAAATGCACTGAAAATTAAGTAAAGGGTCAGTTTATCTCCATGTAGTTGGGAAAAAACAACCATAGTTGTGCTGGCATTAAGGGATTTCAAATACGAAAGCACTTTTTTGGTATATCTGTAGTCAGAACATTACAAGTGATGTTACTCATCTCTGTTCAGTTCTTCCGTACATCTCTTAATTTAGTGCTTACCTGTGTATGCCTTAGGATAGTGTTTTCTCATTGCCCCGAATGCGCTGTGAGTAGCTTTTGTACTATTGGTGATTAGATTTAATTCTGATCCAGAGATCCATGCCCTTTACTGTACATACTGTGTTTCTTTAATTTTTATTTGTTCTCATACTGTTTCTGCTGATGGCTTGGTGTAAGATCTTGACTCTTCAATGAGGTCACTGTTGATCAGTGTTACAAGTGGCTTGGCAGTTCTCTGTAAAAGCATATTGGGTTGGAAAGATATTCACCTAAAGTCTTTCAAATGAACTATTTAATCAATGTATGGTACCATTAAAAGTGGTTGTATCTGAATTTGCTGTGGGGATAACATACACTGTAATGGGAAAGTTCTATAAAAAGCTAATTTCAAAATGGCTTTTCTTTGTATTTCAGTTAAAAAAAAAATCCCAAACAAAAAAAAAACCCAAAAAACAAAAAACCCCAGTGCATGTGTGCCCTCTGAGATGCAATAAACACCTTGATCAAAGTAAATATCTTGTTGCCAGTTTCATACTCATTAAGATGTTGAGCATGATAATATACTTTGGGAGGGGAAAAATGTGAATAGGTCCTGACACTGATTGATGAGTCTGCTGCATATGGGAATGACTTTTATAGGATCATAAAATCATTTAGATTGGAAAAGATCATGGAGTCCAACTGTTAAACTAACACTGCCGTCTCTACCACTCATCCATGCCCCTAAGTGCCACATCTACAGCTTTCTGCACTCATTGCACCAATTTTGCAACCAGTTAATCACCAAGCATGTGCTAGAGGATTGTTTTTTATAGTTTCTTTTATGTATCTGGATAACCCCATCAGTAGTTTCATCTCGCTACCATTCCCAGCTGTTTTCAGCTGTGCCCAGTGTATGGCAACCAAGGGTAGGAACAAGGGTAGGGCCTGCTGGGCACAAGGACTGCCCCAGGACCATAAAGACCTTCCTTGGAAGGGTGTGTGGAGGGGCAGGGCTGTGTTTGGGGGACCCCAGAACCCCCGTGTCACAGTGCCACCACCTAGCACTGCAGCATTCACAATGCCCCAGGGCAGGATAAAGGGGGCACTGATTTTATATCTCAGCCTTATGATGAGCTCTCAGTTGCATCCCTATTTTCTGGATTAAAAATGGGTAAGGCTCAGCAAATTGCCATTTCCTCACTATTTGAGCATGAAGACCTGAACGAGGTCAGTAACTGCCCCCCCGGAAAGGCTCACCATGGTTTTTCCTACCCTGCCTATGTGCTCTGTCTTGCCAAACGCAGGGAATGCTGGACTTCTTACCGTGATGTTGTGTGTGTCTTCTCAAAGTGAGGACTGCATTCTTAGAGGAGAATCATAACTAAACAAGTAAATATATTTAGACCAGTTCATTAGTGTCTTACTCAAATTGAGATGATGAGCTACTGCTCTCTGAATTGCAAATGAGTCTTCACAATGTCACGTGTTTCAAGGGGCCAGACCTCAGGGTGAGGGTTTTCTCCTTGCCAGGTACACGGCCCTGCTGCAGAGTAATTGACTTTCTGCATTAGTTTCATCCATGGCCACAACTCTTGGTCCTGATTTTGGTTAGTTTTCTGTAGATGTCATAGCCAACAGCTGTGTGTGTGTGTGTGTTTGTGTGTGTGATTTGTTACCCTATGAGCAAACAGAAGCCTGGGCAAAAAAGGAAATTTGGTGGAAGAGCATCTAGAGCTTGTTCACTGTGGGAAGTAAAACTAGTGTATTTCCCCAAATGCTGACTAAGGCTAAACAAAAGTGACTTGCTCTCCCTGGCCCGAAGGAATTATAAAATCTGGCTTGCAAGGGAACCACGTGGTTGTCTCCTGGCCTGTAGACAAGAACATGTTCTTGTTATCATCTGAGTTTCATCATCCAGGCACGAACGTGTCTGTGTCCTGCTATGACTAACCACTTTTCAATACAAGCTGTAGGGAAGAGTGGGTGGAAAGGAGTGCTCCCATCTGTGGAAAGAAGAAACTGTCTCCTTCCCCTGCATTTTTTATGAGGGGAGGACAGATTTCAGACAGCTGATATGTCCCTTATCCAAGTTCTTACTGACCTGTGTGCTGACTTCTTTAAAAGCTGGCACCTCTGGTCACATGAGGCTTTTGTACCTCCCCTTTAAGCCATGAGTGCCTTAAGGAGTGGTAAACACCTGGAGAATGTGAATTCAGCTTACTGCGGAGGCTTGAAAAAAAATCAAACTCATTCTGCAGAACTGACTCATTTTTTTGAATGTTTGGAGTTAGCATTGCCTCCTACTCCTTTGTTCATTTGTTCATTAATTTTAATTGGCTTTATTTGAAAATTTTAGCTGTAAATGTACTGTAGCTTGAGTTGAAGGCTTCTGGATTGATACTGGTGTTTCCACAGATGAAAGCTTGGATGGTGAGAACTAAATCATTGTCTTCTAAGAGCTTGGGGCCCACCTTAGCCTTTCAGGCTGGTTGCACAATCAGGCTGCTACCAGAACTTCCATTCTTAAGATTTAGTAAGGCAGCTGCAAAGGCTAGCGACTTGCCCTAAAAACAAGCAGGAAAGTCAAGAGCAAAAGCTGTTCAGGGGTGGGAGGGGAAAGAGAGGTAAAGAAGAAAGGAAGATTTGCTTCCAATTTGCTTTGGTATTCTGAGGTATTACCTACTGGGGGCAGACAGCATCTAGTTCATTGAATGTCCGGCAGCCACAGCTGACATTGTTTTGTCTTTCTGGCGTGAACATTTGCTCCTGCCCCTCCTTCCCCATCTCTCATCCCAGAATAAGAGCTGCATGCTCAGGTAACTTACTCTGCATGGGGGAGAAAAAAATCCCAATAATTCTTTATGCCTAGACAAGCCAACTGGAACTTGCTGTGGTAGGAATAGTGGCAGCGACACAAAGATAATACACTGAGTTAGTGATTCAGATCTTCCAGGACCTGAAATATACCAGAAATTTTATTAAAATAGAAAATCTTTTTTCCATGTGTTATGTACTGCTAGTGCTGTGAGCAGTGTGGGAAGTGGCAGACACTGAGTGGTAATGAGGGGTTGAAATATGAATTTCAGAGATAGGGCTACAGAAGGAGAGGGGATATACATATTTTAAAGCAGACAGCACTGCTATTTTTTCTGCTTCAGATCTTGGATCTTGGATCCTTCACCACCTCTTCCCTTTCCCTTAATTAAACTCCGCAAGTGATATGGGCAGCAGAAGCCAGACGCTTGTTTCGTTGCCCAAGACGTCTCTGCATGCAATTAGAGGTGTAGGAATAGTAGCCTTTGGGAGTTAGCAAAGGCGGTAGACCAGAAACAAAAACTGAAACAAGTGAAGGAATGTGTATATGGGTAGTGACATCCACTGCAAGGACTGAAGAGAGCAAACCTCTTCTCTGATGGTGTTGGGAGAGCCTGTGGAGGGGTTGGTGAATGTCCACTCTACAGAGCACTGTAAAGCACCTACATTCAAATGCTCGTGGTTGAACATGGCCAAGTTTGAGCCATATTTTCAAAATACAGTTTATTATGATGGAAGAGGTTTCTCCGTTTACCTCAATATCCTAAAACCCTAAAGTAGCCATCTTTTTAAGAGGTCCTGTGGGTCCTGCCAAAGCACTATCCTACTCTGTTGGAAGCAGAGATTTCGTATCACTAAGTGCACCAGTGAAGGCACATCCTTCAAAATCTGAGCCAATCTTCCAGACTTAAATGGTAGTTGGAGACAGGTTAGTTGTTGCCCGTGAAAGTATGCAGGGACTGGTGGGATCTGATGACCCAGGGTCGGAGGGCTCCACCCCTGCCCTCTCAGGAACCTCACTTTTCCATAGTCGTTGTCTGTACTTTTGCCTATCCAAGCCTGGAAAGAGGCCGACTGTTTGGGAGAGGGGATAATATTGCATTAAGGAGGGGAAGGAGAAGATGGATGCGCTAGGGAATGGTGTGGGGGATAGATGATGTGTTCTTGTTCGTGGGGCTGCAGGCTGTGTGTGATTGAGGAGAGCGGTGGGCACTGGAACTTTGTGGCTACAGAGTGACTCCAGGGAGGGGGCAGCTCTGTGCCCTCAGCCTCGAAAGCTGCTGCAGGCCTGCAGGGTGAGTATTAAAGGTCAGCAAAAAGATTTTGTGTACAAGGACAATTTACAGCTGCAAGCAGACACCAAGCTTTAAAAGAAATAACCTTTCATACTCTGAGTATGTCTGTGTATAGATAAAAGGGATTTTTAAAAATGCTACTGAGATGCAAGAGTAGGACAAGTTAAATTCTGAAGTTAATTTTAAGATTATGCCTTATGTGTCTATGATGTGTCTGTAATTACACCCTGTCAGTCTGGGTTGATCAATCAAGAGGGTTTTTAGTGATTCTTCCTTTCTGGAATAATCCCACCCTGTCTCCAGCCAACTGAAAGAGCAGTATTGAATTTGTTTTGAAAAACATCAAGACAGAAAATAGATCACTTCTCTTTTGAAACATGGAAAAATGAAGTTTTTAATGAAGGAAGAAAGAGAGGGGAGGGAAATAGTAACACTGAGGCCAGCACACTGCATAAATAAGATTGTCTTACTGTACAAATTCTGGCTTAGGTACTAGAGCATCTTTGAATCTGCCTTTGCACAGAAGTTCACAGGGCTGCAGCCACTTCGAGATTTTGGTTTAGGATCTGCTTCTGTGGACACACCTTTGGGAGACAGAGCACATCATCTCTTTGTGCTTGAAGAGATGTTTCCAGTAGTATATTGAAATCCCCACTTCCCAGCTCAGCTCCATCCCATCATGACAGTATCCAGCACCTGTCTAGCATCCTTGCTGCTCAGGGGTGAACAGACATACTGAGATTTCCCAGCTCTGTGTTTTGTGGGACATGAGCTGTCCTGATTTTGAATATATATTTAAATATACAAATAAATATAGGTAATTAAATACATTTAAGATTATAGGTAGCTGGTGACTTTTCCTTGCTGCCTGGGTCCCAAGGATTGCAGTTCTCTTTGTGAAAGTTTGCCATGTTGCGCCCGAATCACTCTCCCATCACTCTCATTTCAGAAATGGTTTTGATGTAAATCCAGCTGCTTGCCTCTTTTTGTTTTCTTCAAGATTTGATTGTGTAGAATTTGCCTTAAGAACCTTTGGCTCCAAGGCAAATCGCACTGGAAATGTGCTTCTCTCTGAAAATATTTGACTGCCTGTGATTCCTGTAGCGTGGCTGAAATGTTTTTCTCTCTAAGGCATGGTGGAGGCCCAGACAGGGAGAGAGGCAAGGCAGCATTCAACACACTGAACCTAATTTTGGACTGTCATAAAAGCTCCATTAACTTCAGTTGTATACACGTCACCCAGCAGTGCATCTGGGTTTGTGCATGGACAGTTTTTAAGCATCTTCCTAAACTTTTGTGAAATTAAATTAGGCTACTTATTTGGATATTTTTTTTCTCTTTTGAACTTTATATTTTAAAGTCCTAAATATGCAGATGAAAACACCTTGTTACCATAGTCCTTGTACAGACAAGTGAGTTGATTGCCATTGATTAACAGAGACCATATAAAAGATACTGTTATTTTTTCAAAATAGCATAAAAAGATTACATAGTGACAGTAAGCAGATTTTTCTATTTAAATGCTCAGCTATTTTTTTAGGATTGTAAATGGTAGTTATAAAACTAACGTGTGTGTGTATAATTCTCTAATGCTCCGCACACTTTTTAGTCTGAGATACTACGTAAGCCTATTTCTCATGAGCAGCTCTTTAACCATGTTGCTGGAGGACAGATAATACTTTTGTCCATGTATACTTAAGCCTGCCTGGTTTCTCCATTACTTTCAGTTATCTCAAAAAAGTGCCGCTTGTGGTTCCTAAGTGGAGAGTTGTTTTCTGGAGGTTTTAAAACATAGGCTGACAGATTACATTCTTGATGATTACAAAGATGTAATATTAGGTCTTGATATATATGTCTTGCACATATACATTCAGTAAATAAAAATGTAATTTAGAGAAGAGTTACGCTGTTCTGTCCACCCAAAAGTATTTTGTATCTAGGATTGATTTCCCTGGGATTTTAGAATCCTGGAAATTATTTATTGTAATAACGTGGCTTATGTATCTGTTAAAATATTTTCTTTCTTTAGACATTTGGCTTCATGACTGATCATCAAGATTGACTCTAATCCTACTATGTCATTTAGCCTGGCTTGTGGATTTTTCAGACAGCTTTTTTTTCCCCCCAACAGATGTTGAAGGCTGGATTTGGGTGGTTTGTGCTTTTAACAGCTTTTAGAAATACCTCCAAGAATTTGCAAACATACCAGTAACAACCTCCATCTCTCTTTTGATGAGGAGTGTGTACTGAGAAATGGGCAAATCATCTACATTCCATTCAACTGCATATTTTAGAGAAACAGAGAACTGCAAAAGAGTTGCAAGCCCTGGAAGCAGTGACACCTAAGCCAGGCTGTATCCCATGAACTGCTTCTGTCGTTAGCAAGGAAAATCCCCCATCTCAAACCAGCAATGCTGTCTTTGCTGTACCTTTACGCCTTTGAGGCTAACATAGGAATAGTCTTAACTTACATTTTGACCAATTTGACTTTACACCACTACAGTACTGCAAGCGGTTGCTCTGGAAATCTTAAAAACGAAGCAGCTGGTCTCATGTATGAATTACAACCTGGTTCAGCAGTTTTCATGAAGAGCCTGACATGGATGTGCTTCTGTCATTTAATGACCTTTAAAATAGCTGGCAGGCTTTGAGAATATTATTTTTCTAGTAGCAGAGTTCAGCGTGCCAGCCATGCTTTTCCATTTGAAACTGAACTTACAGTGGCTGGAAACCTGAACTGGTAAATCCAGTATTTTGATGGATCTGTCAGAGATGGAGGAGAGATGCAATTGAAATGAAATAATTTTACCCTGGCCAAATTAAAGAGCTAAGGTGATCCAATCTATGCTTTCTTGGGACAGACTCTAGTGTGACATACAATATTTTTCTCTTAGCCAAAGCATTTTATTGCCAATATAAAAGATCAGTATAACTATGCATACTGTTTCATTTAAAAGTTGGCTTTCTGCTGCAGATAAACAAGACTAACACAGCTTTCTGCATTCCACTGCAAAGGCAATGCATTCAGAGCATGTGAAGTTTCCACTTTAGGACTGCTAGTCAGGATGATAAGATAGAAATCACATATATCTACTCTATTCCCCTGCTCTAAAACCAAAATTGGGTAATACAAAGCAGATTTTTCTGGAAGACCTCCATCATTCCACAGCCTTTCCAAACACCACTGAAGAACATCATCACCTTCACTGTGAAAGAGCTGCTGGGTTTTTTTTGCTGTATTACCTGACCATGCCTTGCTGCACATTGAACTGTTATTTCTTCTGCCCACGGAGATACCCTCTGTGTTCTGTGCAGTAGCACTGATGGTATTTGGACAGTGATTGTGGTCATGCTTCTGGCTTATGCCCTCTGTCTTCAAACTTTCCTTGGCAATCAAGTTTTCTAGGTACTAGTTCAATCTTGGTATTCTCTGCGCTCTGTTGAACTGCGGCACCTGTGCCTTCCCCGGCAGGATTGCACTGTTGGGCTATGGTCAGCCCATGCTCCTCTGTGTTCTTAGACACCTTCCTGGAGAGCTGTAGTTTAAGCAATTGCCCTTCAGCATACATTGGTTCATAGCGTGTAGCTATTTGGGGAAAAAAAAGGAGAAAAGAAGAACAGAAATAAAAATTCTAAAAGGAAGTAATTTTTAAAAAGCTTTAAAAGGGAGAAATTTGACCGTTTAAATAATGTCAGTAGAGAGCATTACTTTTGGTCTCCTTGTGACATTAATGAGACTCAGCACACTGTTAAATCATTATAGAAAAGGAAGAAATCTGTGAAGGAAGGGAGAAGCTGTGGGCTGAATGTGTCTCCACATCCTGCTGTTCATGTTGTTGTATTTCTTTGTGCATCAGGAACTGTCCTGGGAGAATTCAGCACACTGCGAAGATAGCAGGGCAGAATGGCTCTGGAGGAGATGGGGCTATCCATCCTCCTCAGACCTTCAAACGCAGGATCCTCAAATTCTCTTTCTCCCACATGTGGCTTGCTCGTGCACCTGGCAGGAGAGACAGGAACAAGAAACAGCTGCAGGTCTCCAGAGGGTGATGGGAGAGGTGAGGGAAGAGACAGGACGCAGCAGTGCACGGGCACAAGATCAGGGTCTCCCACGCTGTGACAGCATCATCAGCTCCTCTTCTGTTTGGGTACCACACTTACAGCTGCACTGCTGTGTATGTCTTGTTTCTCTGGATTGCAACCTTGAGGTGGCCTCTGCTGCAAAAGCATCTGGAGCTGTGCATTTGGTGTGAGATGCCCATCTGGGGGTGTCTCCCAATAAAAGTAATGATGCAAATAGCTGGAAATAGCAGAAGGGTTTTAGATGCCTCTCAGATAACATTAGCATTAACAGATTGAGAGCACAGGTTTCTTTTCCTTGCTAGTTGCACTCACTCGTGGCATGTGTATGTGACACAGGTAGCAAGGGAAAGAAACCTGTGCAAGGAAAAGAGCCATGCTGTGACTATGGAAGGGGCAATAGTGAGAGGCAGGACACAGATCTGAACTGCTCTGCTCTCATGAGAAGTTTTGTGGGTATTAATGGCCATAATATCTGGAATTTTTTTTGTTTGTGTTTTTTTTTTCTCAAAAACCAGTCTCATCAGTAGAAGGTTGATCAGCGTCACCGTCACTGCTGCCTTTGGATTGCCCCAGGGCATGTAACATTATCTGCTGAAATCCTAATGCTGTAATTGGTGGAGCTGCCTAAAAAGCCCTCTACTAAGAGATGACACTGGAATCTGACTAAAATAAAAACAAAACAAAACAAAACCAATTTTTTCCATGCACATAGTCAATAGGTAGTAGAAAAAAATACTGTCAAATCGTTTTCAGAATGGCTCTGAGTCTTCCAGTTATATTGTCAGTTATCTACTTCATAGGTAAACTTGTTTCCCACCAGTCTTGGATCTCTGAGCTGTATCTTTATCATGTTTCTACCAGGAGCTGGTTCCACAGTGATGTTGCCTGACAAGCCGAAAAACTTACAAAAATTTTGCTTTCAAATTAAGACAAGGGAGGTGGCTTCTGGATTTAGAAATGTGACTTATGTGTCTAAAAATACTTACCTGGAAGCCTAGTCTTTGCCAAACTGAAAAAAAGGAAGCTGCGTTGTGGCCTTGAAAAGTAGGTGGCTGCACCCCTCTGTCTCAGGACCGTGTAATTTTGCCTCTCTATGTGGGCTCTGACAGCTGTGGCAAGAGATGAGCACATGAGGGCCAGCATGGGTTTGGCAAACAGGCTGTGCTTGCAGCCCTGGCTCTACCTTGAGTATTAAAGAAAGGGCTGAAACAGGGATATAATGCAGCATGGCATTTCCTAATTTCTTTACAGTACTCACAGTGTTTTAAATTTGTGCTGTTTAATCGTGTTGGAGGGAAGGGAAGGGAATGCAGGTGCGTTGTACATACCGGAGTGGTGAAGATTCTGCCCTTTCTGTAGAGTTGTGATGTTCTCTTGGCAAATGGTATGTAAAGAAATGCTGCGGGTAAGACCTATCTGAAACATCTATAACTGTCCTTTTCCAGGCTTTGTCCTTAGATTAGCCCTAGGAGGCTGTGCTGCAACGTTACCTTAGCAGTAGGCTTAAATAACTGGTGTAATAATCCTCACCCACAGCCAGCTACCGAGAAAGTTTCTGCCAAATTTCTCCAGGTGTTGAGCAGATGTGGATCTCACAGAGGCAGATCTCCCTGTCAGGGATTGTTCACATTTTATTTGGAACTGTCATTCCCGTGGTTCTTGTGATGGGAGCCATTTACAGCCCAATTAGTATAATTTCATTATTAGCATCAAATCATTGCTATTTTTGCAGTCATTTAAACCAGTGAAATTAAATCAGTTTCCTCTGGAGAGTAGGATGTGCCTAGGAGATTAAGCCCTGTGCTTGCTGTTGGGGTCCAGAGCCTGTGGCTTCTCCCTCAGTCAGCATCCATGGCAGGAGGAACTGTCAGGGCTTCCCACAGCTGTTTGGTAAGGATGTCACAAGATTGTTCTTTCAGCTGGCAGCCTGTGTTTACGTTGACTCAAAGCTTACGAAAGCATTTCCCAAGACTAGCTCCAGATTTGATGTGTTGTCTTAGAGCTATGAACACTGGTTTGCTTTCAGTGATTCTGCCTTTCATTCTCGGTTTGCAGCTGTTACCTTAACAGCACTTTGAAGTGGCTTCTCTTAAACAGCAACCCAAGTTCCTCATTATACAGCAATGGTTGGGCATAATATTATTTATTTTAATTTTAGGTGTTTGGTGTTGGAGTAGAAAATGAGATGAAAATCCAAAATGGGCACAGTTAAAAAAATTAAAAAGTGGAATTCTCTCTCAGTGAGAATCCGAGATAGGCAAGAAAGAATGAAATGAAGTTGGAAACTGATATGATATAACGGAATACAATTAGTAGCAGCCAGTTTTGTGGGGGTTTTTTTAAGCTTGTGAACACTGTTTTCACACAGATGCCTGATTTAATCTAGCCTGAACTGGTAAGGAAAAAGCAGTTTCAAGAAGTGAAGGGCTCAAGCACATCAGTTGAATGAGCAGCATTATTGGATCGCAGATCACTGTTGTACCAGATTAACTGGCAAGCAGGGAAGTAAATTGAGCAGTAAATTGAACACTGACAAAGCTACTTTCCCTTTTGAGTATTGGCTTCCTTTTTATTTCTTTCTGAAAGAAATTTGCAGGTCACAAATGGCTAGTGTATTATGCTCTATAACAAGTAAATACATATACTGTGTGATGGGTCAAATTTCCCTTCAAGACTGAGCATTATAAGTGAAAGGAGAATGTGAGTTTGGTTACAAGAGCTTACTGTTTCAACTCACTGTTATTAAAAACGGCTTCATACATCCTCCATGTAGATGCAGAGCAAAATGTTTAAAACCTAAAGTATCAGTGGCCACGTCCTCGGAAGCCTCTGTTCACATCCACCATTTATGAAGGCCAGGTCTGAGCCCAAACTCACAGTAAGCAGCAAGAGTTTGGTAGCACAGTAGGTCCCTGTTGCTGTAGGGTGGTGGTGGGATGGACAACCAGCAGGTGGATTTTCATTCATCATGTAACTCACCACAGCTCTGGAATGCATCAATGTCCTGCACAGACAACCATGGCAGAAAAACCCATATGCCACGTGTAGCTATAAAGCCTCCATTGCCTTTAGGTGTAATTTTTTTCCCAAATATCCCATTGGTGCTTTTCTTAGAAGTGACATTTGCCCCCTCTTTATATTACTAGTAATTCCCTTTGGGGTAATTTAGCATTCTCTTTTAGTGTGTGTGTTTTGGGGAGGGGAAGCCCCTGCTGGCGTTCAAGGCCATGTTGTAGCCCCACCACCATTGGTTCATTCCTGTACAGGGCCAAAAATATTTAGCTGATGAATCATTCAAGAAAACACAAAGGAATTGTAAATACAAAAACTAGTGTTGCCTTCGACAGTAGGAAAAAGTAGAAATCACATTTTCTTCCATCCAGTAAGGCACTGAGTTTTTTGCTGTTGTTCGTGGGCTTCACCTTTGCCTTCTCTTGTCCTCTTCTTCTCCCTGCTTCAAAACGTCCACAGAGAGATAGAGCCAGAAAGGGTCCACTGCTGTGTGCTGTCTCCTGGCTGCTCTCATCCTTGATTAAGCAAACCTTTAAACAGCATTTAATCCATAAATTTGGAAATTAAACTGGAGGGAAGGGGTGGGAGAGTGCTGCAACTGCAGCCAAAGGGCAGCTGAGTAATTTGTCTGAAAACCAGCCCAATTTGGTTTCATCCAAAGCTTTCTAACTCTTTCACATGGAAAAGAAGTAGAGCCATAGCAACTGCAGTAAGTATGGTGTGTACATAATTACCAAGAAGCACAAGTAAATATTTGTGTGGCTTTTCCAGTATATATGATTTCTTTTCTGAGCAATAACAACTGAAGGATTAGCCATTATCAAGATCTAAAGACATATTTGAAGCAGAAGGAATGAATTATTCATCAGGAATACCTGCATAATAAACAGGATAAGGTGCCACTTGTTTGGAGGATTTGAGTGTCTGTTATTTGGGGAAGGCCTTTTGAGCATTTGTTAAAGACTATGGGAAATGGGAGTACGACTGGAAAATACCTGCACAAGGATCTGGATTGTATGGGAACATTTTAGGGCTGAAGAGACATTTGGACAAGATTCCAGTTCAAGCCCCCCAGGGCCCATGGGAGTGTGCGATCCATAACATGCTTTGAAACATATCTTCCACCAAAGAAACCACATCCCTGCCAGTGGCTTGGGAATGGCCTGCAGAGGACACAGCTGTCACCCCTGGGTCTGTTTGTGTTCCCTGAACGGAGGCTGAGAAACATTTCTCAGGCATCAAGACATTCTCCCAGATCATGGCAAAAAGTAGATTTCAGCCATGGAAATATTTAGATCCTGTTACCAGCCCCAAAAGGACCTTTTTCCAAGTCAAAAAGCTTTCAGTCCTATTTATTTCCATGTGACACTTACTTGTCCCCTGTGTGTGGACCCATATAAGAGCTTGCCAGACCCCTGGTAAATATTACTTGTATTAGACACACTGTGAATCACAGCTGTAATAATTTCTTAACTTTCCATTAAATATTTCCAGCAGCTCTTGACCTTGCCAAAAATCTCTCCTTTTACCCTCAGAGATAAAATCAGCACCAGTTTCAAGGGCAAAGCGTTAAGATAATTCTAAGAACCAAGATTATAATATTTTACATACTTCTAGTTTGGCCTGGTTCAACAGCTCTCAAAGGCAGAAAGTACAACTGTAGCAAATAGCAGAAACAGAACTAATTACTTATTTTAGAATTAATAACTTGCGGCATAGACTATGAGTCATTTCCTTGCTGAACTAAATTTTTTTACTCATCAAATTTGTTCGTGGAGTAATTATCTTGAAGGCAGGGAGATTTTTTTCCCAGAACAAGTTTAAAGAGACATTAGTATCTTGTAAGACTGAGTCCCAGATGATTCACTGATAAATCATTGCAGACACTTAGAGAAAGAAGTTTGTGTAACACAACCATAGCTGACAAACTGCATCATGACAGAGGAAAAGAAAAACAACAGAAAATATTTATTGACATAGTAAGTGCATCGTATAATATCTTAACAGAGCAAAGGTTTGCGTTTATTTTCTCAAATGGCTTGTCATTTTGCACAGTTAAAAACATCGTAAAGTTTTCTGTCAGTCTTAAGCAAAGAACATGAAAGAATCCTCAAAGCTACTTCTGGAGGTTTTTAACCTAAGTTCTCTGGCACTTGGATCAAAAGGGGACCCAAATATACTTCCAAATCCTTTGAGATTAGAGTGAAATTTTAAGCTTTCAATTTAATAACATTCTTCTTTTTCCCCCAGTCATTCTTTAATCCAGGAATTTGTAGATGGAAGTATCTGCAATAATCTGTGTTTTAAAATTAGAAGCAGTTGATTAAATTTCTACAGATGCCAAACACAAACAGAAGACACTTGAAAAAAATTTATTGCCTAGAATTTCTAGATACATGCAAAAAATGGAGCCAACATTTAAATGCCTCAAGTCAGAGATTTTTTTGTTTGATTTTTTTTTCCAGTGGAGAGCAGCCTTTGCAGGAATCCCAACAAAAGGTCAGGTTTGAGAAACTCCGCTCATTCACTACACTCCTGGTGATCCAGTGTACTGGGAGGTTCATACTGCCAAGCCTTTTGGTCAGAACATGGATCTGCTGCTTTTCAAGGACCCTTAATGAACAGAAGCATAATCCCTGTGAATTCAGGCATGGGTTGTAGATCAGTTTCAAAACCCCCTGCCTGCTGGTGGTCCCTGTCACAACCTGAGTCCTCTCACAGCCCTTTCCTTGTTGCTGTTAGCTGGGGAGAAAGGCTTTATCTTTAACAGTGAAAAATTGTTCATGAAACTTGTGAATTTCACATCTTAATTCATACTATTAAGTCTCTACCAGCTGCCTACTCTTTCTCACAATAGGTGCCTCTGCTACTTTGCAGCCATTTCATCTGTTACTTTGCACACTTTCTTTACCCCTTGCATACCATCTCCATCTTTCTGGTCTTCCAAACCATCTACTTGTTCTTTCTTTCTGTTTTATTTGCTGTTTGCTGTCAGGTCATCCCTTATCAGCAGAACAGAAAAAACTCTCCAGCTGCTTCTCTCCTCCGCATGTGGATGAGTTATTTTCTTTCTACTTAAGCCATACTTGTGCTGATTCATGCTCCACACAGATACATAAATCCGCAAAATTAAGATGGTAAACTGTAAACTGAGTCAAGGAGTTTCTTTTAGCAATTATAAAAGCATTGGGTACTCTATACCCCATATAACAGAATTAATTTCCTTGTGTAATGTTGTGTTTTTCTTTTGTTAAGTTAATACAAACATAGACTTAATTTTTCATATTGCAGATAACCCCCTTGACTTCCACCATGTGTCTCAGAGCCTCAGATTAAACACATGCACAAATACCTTGCAGAAGCTGGTCTGGTTGTGTTAATGGCTTGCATATGAGGTTTACCTTTGACCCTGAAAAAACTTACTTGTTCACTTTATAAATTCCAGTAGCCCTCTAGAAGAAAAGAGATTTGACTGAGTTTGTTTTTTTCCTAAAGCATGGAATGCAGTTAAATAAAAAGATCTACTAAACCAACTCTTATGGCAAAGCATTAGTACTGATGGAAAGAAATGATGTACAGCCTGGTACCTGAGAGAGGAAAAATCCTTTAAGGAAACATCAAAAGGGCTAGAAACCCAGCCTTGCTGCTGGTGTCCTAGACAACAGCACGATCTGATCTACTGAGATCATATTTTCCTCCTCATATTTTCTCATTGATAGCCAGATAGTAACTGCAGGTTTTTAAGAAAATCTGAAATAGCTCAGAAACTTTTGTCCCATTTGCAGTGGTGGGTACCAAGAGCTCTATGCAGGACATTGAATTCCTGGGATTGTGTGTAAGTACTTGATTTATGAACTATTCCAGAGGTCCCTGTAGTAGGTAGTCAGAATGCCTACAGAAAGCATTTCCTTCTCTTTTAGGCAAAGTGGGAGATCAAAATGTTGCCTAGCCTGCAGAGACAACAGGAAAAACATTTTGTCTGTGTCTTCTTGTACCTGCATTCCCTGGCCTGAAGGTGCTGACTCAATCAAAACAAAACGTGTTCTCCAAGCCTGTATATTTGCATGTGTTTGTGCATGGGCATTCAGACACAGAGGTTTGTTTGTTTGTTTGAAATTAATTTTTATGTTGCTCTGGCCAACCTCTTTAATCTCTTAGTACCACAAAATGAAGCACTGAGCACCTGGTATTTATTCTCTAAAATGAAGAGGTTTTATCAACCTGGTATGAGAACTTCAGGTTGTGGCTGAGATATTTACAACAGATGATTATTATAACAAGACTATTTGGAAGCTGACATCAACATTTTTCATTCTTACCTTGCTCCCAGTTCTGGAACTGATAAAGATTTTATTTCTTCTTCTAAGGAGCACACCCTAATGAGACTCAACAAAACAAGGAATTTACTAAGCCTCCTTATCTTGATCCATTTTGGACCCAAATCAACAACAACAATAATTGTAAAAAAATCCATGGACCTGGGTTGTCTTGTACTGTAATAATGATGTGGTACCTTATTTGTCACAGTAACTATTGAAAAAGGCACTTAAGAAAAACTTTACAGAGCTGACTAAAGAGTATTATAGGTCTGTTGCATAGAGCAAGAGTATTAAATACTGGACTGAGGTGATTTAAAATTACTGTCAGCAAAGCCACATGTGTTAATAGAGATGTTAACAGCAATAAAAAATAATTAACCCTAAAATCTTAGAGATTTATTTCTAAACTTTAACAATTATAGTAGTTTTCTGCAAACAATCACATGAAATAAAATTAAAAAATAATAAAAGAAGAAAAGTTGAGTGTTCCCTGGAAAGGTTGACATTAAAAGAAATAGTTTCCTTTAAAATGGGATCTCTTCCAATTAATGAAATATTTTTAGGGTTATGATATGAGAGCAAGTCTTAAATTTTTATGCTTTGGCAATAATAGGACAAAGTATCCTGCACATTCAGTGTGTCAGGTTATATACTTTCAATCGTCTACAAAAAAAGTGGGTTATTTAAAATCATCTTATTTCATCAAACACTATTACAAGCATGTTTTAAAGATACCAACAAACAAATAATATTTTTAAATCTTGGTGTATTTTTTTTCTCCTGCGCAGGAAGAAAATGTATTTTGGTCAGCACAGATTTATGGTAAAAAAAATTTAAATATTATGGTAGTGAATATTCTAAAAGTATTGAAACCCAAAGGATATGATCAGAAAGGCACAGTATCTTTCTATGTTATTAGATTAACGTAGCACCATAACAATTCTGTGTACTTCAAAATCTTGACATAAAATAAAAGATATAGACTTGTATAGCAATCAACAACAATTTTTAGAAGGTGGTTTGTGTTCAAAGATGTGTAAAGGTCAAGCTTAGTTTGTGTCTTCATTAAATACATAGTTCTGCAAACATATGGAACCAAATTATTCGCTAACTACTGCTGCTATCTAACAAGATACCTTTTATAATGCACAGGATAGTTCTACCATTCAGAAGGTGCTATAATTTTGTTAGGAGAAATTTTTAGTTAACCTTGTAAATCATGTTGAGGTGGAGTCTGAATACAACATGATTAAAACCACCCACTTTGCAAAACTGTATAAAGCCAAACTAAAATACTGATTTCCAACTCCCAGTCTAATACATACTATCCTATCTATGAAGCTGAAGTCTTATAAAAGTAATTTATAGAAACTGAAGAAATGTTTAGCACCCAAAAAATATATCATCTGTGAAGCTCCAAATGATTGTCAAGTAGCCACTTCAGGAGTCAGTGACTTCTCCCAATGGTAAAGCTAAACATTTGAATAGAAACTAAACCTACAGCTCTCCAAATACTAATTGGAAGGCAAATGCATGTGTTTAATATTTCTATAGCTTCTCAAAGAACATTTAAAGGCATTAAACTATGTCCAGATGTGGCTTCTTCTTCCAAACATGGAAACTTTTGTTTGTTAATTTCTTTTTTTGCTGTTTTTACTGAGCAATGAAGTGAATTTGTCTTTAAGGTGTAACCCTCAGCTACATAAACTTGGAATTTCCATGGGAGTGTTCCTGCAGCAGCCAGAAGAGGAAGATTTCCAAACTAACACTCATTAGCTACAGTACTGCTTCTCAACATGGACCTGTGGTCTTTAGAGAATGCCAGAATAATGTCTTGTTCTCTGGATTATTCTGCACATACAGTAACATGCTATAGGCACAACTTGCAATTGAAGAATTGAAACAGAACCCTGAGAAAAGTAAATCCATTGGGAAAAAAAGAGTTATTGTTTAGTAACATCGGTTTGAGATGTTTCAACCCTTCCTCTGGGAAAAAAAATGACAAACAGGTGCAGTCATTTTTTTTCCTCGTGAATGACTTGAATTTACCGCAATTGCAAACATAAATATAGTTTGGGATTTTAAGTGCGTATCTAGGTTGATTACAATTAGAAATATTTTGTCTGACAATTCTACCCCTCCCCCAGCAATTCAGCATTCCTCAAGTCACCGTAGCACTACTTGTGAGCTTTGAGTTCAAAAGCATTCTGACACGGAGTGATGTTCTCACAGTAGCTGTTGTGGCCACCTTTCGCTCTATGGCAGTGCAGGTGCTAAGCAAGTGAGGTTCAGCTCTCTTCAGCCTCGTGTGCAATTCTCATCATTCCCATGTATCCAGAAGCAAATCTGGGCATATTTGAGAGGAGTAATTCGTACTGCTACATTGTAATCCTGCTGTTCGCCATTGATGTCCACCCACTGATGGCCTGAGTAAACAGCGATGATCTTGCGTTTCCACTTCTTTTTGTTTGGCTCCTTCAGACGGAGATAGATGCCAGATCCTGTGGAGCCAGGCTCAGCATCACAGTACTGATAAAACAGATCATTGGACTCATCAGAAATGCTACAAAATCTATAGACCAGCTGCCCAGACCGATCATTGTCAAAACCTGAGAAGTGGATCATGCTCCCAGGCATCATCTTGATTGTTGGGCTGATTCCCAGCTCCATGTATTTCCTTTTGTGGGGCCGCTTGAGCTCAAGAACAGCATAATCATAATCCAGGGCAATATCCCCAGAGACACCCTTAAACCAGCCTTTCGGGATGTGCGTGCTCTTCACCCGGGTCCACTGGAAGGAGGGCAGGCCATCTGAGGTCCCTTCCTTCCTCCCAGATCTCCTCTGCTTTCTCCCATCCCCTTTGGATTGTTGCCTTAATTCTGTGGCAGCTTCGGGGTCCTCTTTGGCCGCAGAAATTTCTCTCCTACTTCTTCTAGCACCTTTGCGCTTTCTGCCGTTGCCTCTGGATTTTGTCTTCATCAGGCCCACCCTCAGCCTTTTGCTGCCCTTAACATAATCCTTGCCATTGTGCAGGCAGTGGGCTGCTGTTAGCACGTGCTTGGGGGAAACCAGAATGCCACTGCAACCTGTGGAGACCTTCACAGCTGTGTTGAATGGAAAGTTGGTCATAAACCTCTTGTCATAGATGCTGAACCTGCTGTCTGTTCCGTATATCTGCCTCTTCCTTCTCGAAGGCCTGTGTGTGGTTGTGTTTCCAGCTGGGTCAAGCACTGCTCCGAGGACATTCACTTCAGTCAGGGTCCGTGTGCCATTTTCAAAAACAGTCTCGAAGGACAAGAGGTTCTTCAAGTCAGACAAGCTTGGCACTGGCAGTTTTCTTTGACATTCAATTCCACATACACTGTTCAGCTCTAATTTGGTTTTTGCTTCAAATTTAGGACTGTCAAGGGAGAAAGTTCTTTCTCTCACAATCTGGGGAATCTTCTTTAAGTGCCAAGTAAAATCTTGTTCAGTTTCTGTTCCATTACTGAGACCCAATATAGGTATGAAAAATATGAATAGCAGTAACATGTGCTCCATTTTATTTTATATTTTTCTAAAACAAGAAAGAGAGATTTGAAAATACACTTTGGAAATACACACAGTTATCTTAATATCTTCTAAGTATAATCACGCCATTTTAGAACTGACATCAGTAGAACAGAATTCTACACTCTGCTCAAAATAGAAATGCCTCAGATAGTCCCTGTGTTGCCTCTGAATCTTCCAATGGTTTCTAGCAAGATGGATGCAGATAATTCAGCCAGCATCCATGCTGAGCTACCTACTGGAAGACGAAACCAGCTGAGTTTTACCTGTTTTTCCCTCAGTGGACAGCAGTCTGAGTCATTCCACTCGGTAGAGCATCTTGGTTTTATTTATTCCAAAGGTATGCAGTTACATATTATGTTTCTGCTTCTCTTTTCTACAGCTACGTGGTTGAATGTACAACATTGTTGAAAACCCTCAGTGTATTCAAAAGTTGGGATCCAAGCAGAGATGGATAGACAGACTACACTCGTGAGACTTAGGAACCCTTGGGAAACCAGACCAGTTGTGCTCTTTCATGTAATGGCCAAAACGTGGCTTTAATTGACTTAAAAGTGACCAATGGCTCTCCATTACCCACCCAGCTGAGAACTGTGAATCTGCCTGTGTGAAAAATGGCACTTTGCTAACTGCTATCCCAAGGAACCAAGGTCTTCTGGGACAAACAGACAAGTGAGGAAAGCAGAATGTTGCTGGTGTAGAGGAGTCTCCTGGTTATATAGGCATGCAGCAAGGCTCAGCCGAGTAGGAGGGAAAAGTCTGGTTACTCATCTCATGCCTTTTTCAGGATCCCACAAAGGCTGTAGGAACTGTGCTGTCAGTGCCTTATGGTCACATGTGGAATGCCCCACCTAGATGGGGTGATGCACCACACCAAGAGCTAATGCTTTAAATGGAGAAGACAAAAAGCACTATTATTCCCATCTGTAGTTTGGAAACATGCAGGAAAAATGTAAAATTGTTAGAAATCTGAGGCAGAGCCAGAAACTGAACCCAGAACTCTTGATTCTGAGCTCAAAACATTACTGAAAAGACCATTTTTCTCCTTTTGCAGCAGTGATGTCAGTGGCATTATCCAACTACTGGCAGCTGCCACTGGGAAACTTGTGCTCAGTTCCAACATCCTTCATTCCAATTACATGGAAACCTCAGCAGTGAAGAAAGAAAGGGTCTGTGATTAAACTTTAAAAGCCAAGCAATTCAAGGATTTGTATGTGGTTAAGTTCTCTGGTTTACATTGCAATGGCAGTGTAGGCCAGGGCAAAAATAACCACTTTTCTCAATTTTAGTTTAGAATAATACAAGTGGTGCTCTCCTATGAAACAGCCTGGCTACATGCTAGCTGAAGATCTAGCATGAAAAATAGGGGTATTTGTGCAACATGGAAAAAGAAGTGGGAGCATTCCTTTCAAAGCTGTATGATGGACCAGTGACTCCTGTGATTTTTGAGGCATCATTACCGTATAGACATATTTGTTGTCTATAATAAGTAATAATAACAATTTTTGAGTTAAATAAGCACTACGGTTCAACCACAACTTGTTGCTTCTGATGGCAAATTCAGAGGGCGGATTTGTTTTAGCATAGTTTTGACACTTTTCACCTTTGCCAGAATGGAACACCAACTTTGAGCTGGACTCCACTTACGAGGAAATAGAGGGATAGACAGATAGATAGATACAGATATAGATTAGATATAGATATAGATATAGATATCTGCATTTTACAATACAAGGAAACCCTCCCTGGCTTTAAAGTAGCTAACTCAGGTTTAGGAGAAGTTGTGTGGACTTTCCTAAGACATCTGGAGATTACAGTGACTCATAGGTCTGAGCTCTGGGGTGTATGTGGTCATATGAAAAGATATCTGAAAGTTTTGAAAGCAGAGCAGAGGCACAAGATTTTGTAGAGGGACACCAGTTTTTCACACCAGTCTAGCTTATTGGTATAGCAGAAATGTGCACATTTAAATATTAACTTTGATATACAAGGTTACCTTCTAAGTGTTGGTTCCGTTATTGCTCATCAGCGTTAAATCTGAGGAGGAATGACTATTTTACATATTTATGGGTAAGTTAGATGGTGCCAAAATAAAAAAATACCATAATAAAAACATAAAAATACCTTCCTGGCCTGACCAAATGCCTGCCTGTCCTAAAATCCTGTTTCTGACACTGACTAAATATGGTTACCTAGGGTAGAGGGCAGGAATAGGGCAACCATGTATGCCCCTCCTCCCTCATAGTTTCTTAACTTACAACCAGTTGTACCTGGTGGGCTTTAGAGCAGAGGTAGTTTCTGTAGTGTAAGGAAACCTTAGTTAATTCCTCTTCCACAGTTTGGCAGTCTTCCCTTGAATAAGTATAAAATTTTGTAGCCGTTAATGTTCTGCATCCAGGAGTTCCACATCTTAACTACATGTTGTATGAAGAAGCATCTCCTCTTCTTTATTTCCAGCCTGTCACAAACTAGCATGGTTTGAGGATAAATAATGTGATATTAATGTAGGAAAGCTGGTTTAAATTTGCTTTGCCCTAATATTGCTGCTGAACAGGACAGTTCTTATTTCAGGTTTGAGAATGATTTAGAATGATTTTCCTATTTTTCCCTAGAATACTCCTCTCTTTCTCAGCTCTTCCTCAGGTTCTGGATATTTGATATTCCTCCATAGCTGAACTTTGTGAGCCCTAAGGAAAGTTCAGTCACTAACTGCTTGTTCATATAGAAAGTCTGGGTTGATGTCATTCCACTGTGATGGCTGAAGTCTTCCCAGATGGACTCATAACTAAGTTTATAGAGAAATCCATTTTTTTTCTCTCTCTCCTTTTAGAGAGAAAGCAAGTGGGTGGAGTACTATGGCTCCCTCCTGCCACTCTTTAGAAAGAAAAAAAAAGAACAGTCAAAGCACAGAACCTTCAATAGATGCCTTGGAGCCTTCCATTTGAAACACAATACTCAAGCGCTCACTACTTACAAAGGCAGTCTTGGAAGCCAAGATTTTCTCTATTTATAATGAACCACTTGTCACTGGGAATGAACTAACTACACTTCAGGATAACTGGAAGAAGTTCAAGCTGAGGAACTTGATAAACATGGTAGTTCTCATTACAGACCAGAGCACTGGTCCTGCTAGGCAGGACCTAGCAGGTCATTTCCAGCCATGCATTTAAGATCTGTTTACTGACCCCCATCTCTCCTGTTTAAGGGAGGCTGACTCCAAGCACAGGCAATGTCAGCAGTTGCCATGGCCCAGTACAGGCTGCTGGCAAAAGGGAAATTCAGGGCTCCTCTTGCCAGATGATGAGGATGTAAATGTGTAGATGGGTGCAAAGACAGCTTTGCGAGTGGGAGAAGGGGAGAGAGAATACAGCCTTCAGGGGAAGGAGGAAATGTCCTGAGAAGGCTTCAAGCTGATTGCAAGAAAAAAACCCTCAATATGTTACTCATTCTGCCATGCTGTTCTCCACTCTTCCTCCACACCCCAAGATGCTCTGCCCTCTCCTTTCCTTCACTCCTTTCCTGTACAGATTTTGGGTTGGCTTACAGTTACTGGAATTCTTGAGTCAGCTCTTTAAGGTATGACAAACTGCTTGAGAGAAGACAAGATGGAAAGCAGAAAGTGAGAGAGATCTCCAGCTATATGAAAATGTTGAAATTTTTCCTCCAGTTTCTAAACCCAGCTGATAACAGGACTCCCTGTTTGGTGGCATTCCAGCTGCCAGGCATATCCATACAAGTAAAACTATTTTTAGTTCTCCTCATTTGTTGCTTCCAACACAAAACCTTTCTGCATCCACAGGACAAAAACTACCTAATTTTTGAGGATATCCTTCAAATATTTTGTCATTATAATCTACCTTACTCCAGCTGAATGCATCTCAGATGCTCAGGAAAAAGCTGATTGTCAAGCAGAACTAGAATGGGTTTCTCTTCAGGCTACCATAGGGGGAATGTCAGTGTAGCTCAGACAGAAGGAAAAGTCCAGCTTCCTGGCAGTGTTTTATCTTGGTCTGCTCAGTGCAGCCTCTACCCTGGGGTTTCCTTCTTCTTGTAGGAAAGTCAACACATTTCAGACTAAGCTTACACAGTTATAAATGCAATTTCCAGGCCTTAAAATAACAGAGCCTGCTATAGTAACCATCTCCTTTAACTCCTTTTGGCCTGTTTCTTGAAATGACCCGAAAATTGGAATTCACAGTTCTACTCTGACAAAGCAAAATAGGGAACAAATTTTTGAAATCTCACACTCCCTGGAAGAAACCATTGCTCTAATTTTATCCGCCACTGCCCCCCCTTCCCTACTCCAGGTGCGCTCACTCTGTGCAGCGGTGTAGGGACGTTGTCCTCCTCTCTGACTTGCGGGAAAAAGCCCACTGCGGCTCCCAGCTCTTACAAAATTTAGGCAGCTTCAGTACTCACAAGAAGAACTAATTTTACGCGGCAGGCGTGACAGCTCGTTCCTGAAACCGCCCAGGCGGGGGAAAGCAAGGACCGCGGGCAAGCGGCGCTGGCAGGGGCTGCCCCCGTGGCGCANCCCGCCCCTCCCGCCGCCGGGATCCTCTCCCCGCTCCGCCGGGATCCTCTCCCCGCTCCGCCGGGACCCGCCGGGACCCGCGGGACTCAGCTGCGGAGCGGCTCCGCGGCTCCAGCCCGGCCAGCCGGGCAGCGGCCCCGGGACGGCAGCGGGCGGGCACAGACCGGGAAGCGGTCGGAGGGACGGCGGGCACGGGATGGGCACGGAGGGACGGAGGGCTTTGCCGGGATGGGCGCCTTCCCACTGCCCTCTCCGCTGCTGCCCACCGCTCCTGTGTGTTCGCGTGTTAAAGCCCAAGGCTATCCTGGAAGAAGAGAAGGATTTGGGGAGTAAGCCTTTATCTCTCCTTAGCCATCCCCTGGTCCTGCTTTCCGCAGGAGGCTCTGCTTTTCCGCGCCTGACCCAAAGCAGTTTCCCCCTTCTACAAAGCCTGCAAGTTAAATACCTTGGCACGGCTCTTTTATTTTTGCTATTCCAAGATAAATCTGCTTCCAGCAGTGACGAATCTGGATGAAATTAGTGTCAATTCCAGAGGAGCGCGGAGATGGTAGCGCTAATACAGAGGGGATGAATCAGAACTAAAGGAGAGTTTGTTTTGAAGGGTGAAGAGGCTCCTTGCCTGCTCCCCGCAGAAGGCACAGCACAGAGACAAAACCCCGAAAACCCAATAAAAGATGCCCCTTGCCTCGGTCCCGTTAAGCCGTCTTGTGAAACCGACTTCAAATACGAAAAACAAGGACCGGATAAACGCGTGGCGTTCCAGTCCTATCAAAAAAATATCCATCAGGCTAAAGAGGCAGGAACTTTTTATACAAAACATCTCAGCTGCCAAACTCAAGGTACTGACATCGCTCAGCCCCATCGCTTTTTAAAACGACCGGCGTAGGAAGAATGACATCGCAGAAAAACGATCACCTTAGAGACGCTGGTTACCTCGGGCTGCCCGGTCCCCGGCACCGGGCAGTCCCCCTCAGCCCCCATCCCCAGCTCCGCTCCTGCCCACCCAGGTCTCCGGGGGCTGCCTCTTCCCCCGAGGCCGAGGCCGAGGCCGGGAAGGGGGTTGGTCATACCTGGCAGCCGGCAGGACGGACGGAGGGGAGGGCGGCGGCAGCCCCGGGGCTCAGGCTCCCGGCTCCCCGCTCCGCGCCGCTCGTCCGCCGCCCAGCGCCCGCGGCTACTGAGGACGGGGCGGGGGGAGCGGCCAGGTCTTCCCAGGCGGGGGAGGGGATGGAAAAAGGGAGAAAAAA
>VZTG01005923.1:1216796-1247594 GCA_013397845.1 Melanocharis versteri
GAAGAAGAAGAAGAAATAAACCTCCAGAAAGACAAGTGATGCACAAAACAATTGCTCACCACCCACTGACCGAAGCCCAGCCCAGCCCTGAGCAGTGATCTGCGCCTCCAGGCCAACTCCCTCAGTTTATACACTGGCCATGACATGTTATGGTATGGAAAATCCCTTTGGCCAGTTCAGGTGAGCTGTCCTGGCCATGCTCCCTCCAAGTTTCTTGTGCCCCTCCTCACCGGCAGAGCAGGAGACACTGAAAAGACCTTGACTCAGGGTAAGCACTACCGAGCCACAACTAAAACATCAGTGTGTTATCAACATTGTTGTCATACTAAATCCAAAACACAGCATTGAACCGGCTACTAGGAAGAAAATTAGCTCTATCCCAGCCAAGATGAGGACGCCTGTTCCATTATTAATAATTTATTTCTTGTAATAGCAAGATTATGCAACCTGGATAATTCTACATAAATAATGAGAGATTTTTTAAAAAATACTTATCACATTAAAATTTTCTTCATAATATGGTTTGCAGAAGATGTAAGTAACATATTTCAGAGTACTGATTCTTTAAGAATACACTGTATAATGTACATGGTAAGGCTGTAAAATATAATTGTTGGAAAATTTCCAGCATGCTAGTTTTATCCTTCAGAAGTAATTTTATCTCATTAGAAGATTAGTGAACCCTTTTGGTATTTTTACATGTTCCAAAAATAAGTTTGAGATCATACACTAACTGAGTTCCCTTGGAACTGAGCTTTGAAAGACTGATACCTAAAATTAAAAAAACCCAAAAGTCATAGAAAAAATAAAACCAAATCTGCATTAACATTAAGAATGCACTAACTTCTATCAAAATTCTTCCTGCATATCTACAAAGAATGTAAATAAAAAGCCCCAACTTTTTAACATCAGATTTGTAGCCTGGGTTTGAGTGAATTCGCAGAGCTGTTGTGTTCTTATCTTGGGGTAAATAATCCACAAAATGGGTTACAAAATGTTTCCAAGTAAGATTCTCCCGGATTTTTTTTTCAGGTAGAAATTTGAGATAGGAGTTCAACTTTCCCTGTGGGGAACATACACTGAGCGTGGATGTAGTGGCTGGGCAGCTGCTCCTGGAATGTCATTTGGCCCTACGGTGCTGGATGAACACGTGGGTCTTGCACAAATGCAAAAAAGGTTTGATCACAGCAACAACGTGCCTTGTCTGCAACCTCCGAATTGTATTCCTTGTAGTGCACCTACACACAAAATATTCTTTCTCGGATGACTTAAGGGAAAACAGGCAGGTGCAACTCAGGAAAACTGAAACGAGGTTCATGAATGTAAAAAAGAATGCAAATGCCTATACCAAATTAAAAGTCAATGCATTGTCCACAAGAAGCCAGCTTTAATCTTTTCTTTTTTTTCTTCTGTCCTTCTTCTTATGTATACATGCACCCATGTACTTTATTCCAAGACTAATGATTACTTGGGTAGTGCAGGTAACTCCCTTTTCTTCATGCTTTAATTCTCTAGCTGAAGCTTGAGTACTTGTGGGTACTCTTCCAGCTCAGCTGATATATGTTTCACTTCCTTTCTACTTTTCTTATCCCAGGCAGACTATTTTTGGTGAGTTTTAACACTTTTCCAGTTCCCAAACTCTAAACTTGGGGTAACTCATTGGCTCGTGATGAATGGACGTGAGATATTTCCTACTGCTTTCAGAACAAAGGGATGTGAAATACAATGGATCTTTCTTACAGGATCACGAATAGTCTCCATGGTAGTGTCTCTTCTGTGGCAGCTTGTTGCCACAGAGGCCCTTTTGTTTTGTGGACCAGTGGGGTTGGTTATTGTGCTGTTCAGAGGTGCCTGTGACACAGTGCTGACCGGTTAGACTAAAACCCTGAATGAAACAGACTTCTGTTAGAGACCCTGCCTTTGAGAACTTGAAAAAGACGCAAAAACCGCAATACATCGCGCAATTGTTTAACAGTGCACACAATGGGGACAGAGAGGATGACAAACAGCATTGCCAGCTCTCCTGAAATGCTAGAATTCAGGAGAATTCTGCACAGACCAATGGACTATTGCAGTACAGGCTGGTGAGGTATCCACTTAGGATTGGGTGTACAAAGTACTGTGGTGCCAGACACATGGATATTAGCAGCTGTCATCAACACAGGAGCTTACAGATGACAAAAAGATGGAGGGATAGAGGTGTTTAATCGTGACCTGGTTTTCACAATATGAGTTTAGGAACTAGATATATGGGTAAGTAATAGACATGAAAAAACCTCACTTTGTAGTAGTGCAAACAGATGGAGTCTCATTTCTGAGCTAAAAATGTGTCAAGTTTGTGATCAAATCAAGCTGACACATGGAGCTCTGAGCAACCTGGTCTAGTGAAAGGTGTCCTTGCTCTCAGCTGTGTGGTTGGAAAAAGATCATTTTTAAGGCCCCTTCCAACCCAGGCTGTTCTATGATTCTACAGATTTTTCTTCAGTGAGGCAGCAAGCAAAAATAAATGGGGTTCTTCCTAATTGTATGACCCACAGGAGAGAAGCTCTTCTAACTGTGCAGAAAGAAAGTTAGTTAATAGCCCAGTCACCACCCAGCTCCTGCCTTTTAGCACGTTTTTATGTCCCTCTAGAGCAGCAGTTGAAAATGAAGCTGGACAGGCTCACTGCTCTAACATTTGTGCATTTAGTAGAAAAGCAGAGTCGACTGGCCACTCATCATCGCTAAACAAACAAAACCTACAGTCCTTACCTGATGTGTATCATCACAGAAATTATATACATATATATGTAAAGTGAGCATTTTCCTCAAGGAAAATTTCCACAAGAAGAGGTACATCTGGAGATGTGTCAGATGGCAAATAGTTTTATGCATGCAATATGTTGGCAGGTTGCAAGCAGGTACTGTTAAGGAAAAAAAAATCCAACCCACACCATTTTTGTGAGCATATTACTTTGAAGGAAATAGTTTCTTCCAACTGGCATTCCCATTGTGCAGCCCATCAGCAGCTTTATTGGAAAATCAGGGAATTACAGATGCTAATGCAGCATACCATGACATGAATAAATGACATATTGGTGTGAGGCGAAAAGAAGTGCATGAACAAAGACTCTGAGAAGCTTTGGAAGAAACCCCAAATTAGCCTGGCTAAAGCTGGATATTCATCCCCTCCCCAAGCCTCTAAACTCCTATAATGGAAACAGCATACCACAGAGGAAAGTTAATAGAGTGACATTGACATGCTAGATAAAATTAGATTTTAGCTACCTTCAGTATGATTGACTCAAGAGAGGGGAAAGAGAATCCAGGGAAAGATGAACTGGCAAGGGACATGGCACCTAATCTCGCAGTTCAAACCAGCAGAGGGTGAGTGGCAGTGAAATGCACATCTTAAAAAGTCTGAGAAATCAGAGGAATTAACAGCAATATGTTACTGGAAAAAACGTGACATTCAGCATAAAACTGAGTTCCTGTGGAACTTCCAAACAGAATATTGAAGCAGTATTCCCCTAGAAGTATGGACAAAGTAGGGAAACGTGGAGTAACAGAAATTGCATTAAAAAAAAATAAATTAGAAAAGCGGATATTGGCCTTAATTCATGGGTATTATGGAATATAGTCTTTATGTCAGTGTTAACTGAAGGTGACCACAAACCACTTACTGCCACTGTAAACATGCCCAGGAGAGTACAAGACTCATTTTTCAACTATAGCTGCATTAATTTCAAATTAATACAAACCTGAGAGGAAAAAACACACTTTAAAAGGGCCATTAACTAAACCACACACCAGAATGTTATTCCATCACAAGGCAAACTTTTTTCTTACTATTTTTAGTAAACTGCAGATATGAAGTCAGGTCAGAAGAAAACCTGGTGACACTGTTTAAAAATTCCATTCACAAGCTTGAAATAACCGGATGTTTCTGCTAAAATTATTAACAGTGTAATAACTAAAAATGGTGGAAATTTTAAGGTTTTGCTTTAGACTTCAAACTTAATATTCCACTGGAATGAACACGGGCACTTTATGCCTCTTAGAGCCATAATTACTATCAGGAAAACAACATTATATTGATTGCCAAAACCCATGGTGAATACAGCATCAGGGTTGCAAAGTATGCCTTGTTGCCACCCAGAAAAGTACACATTACCTTTGTGCTTCTGAAGCTGGCGTGGAAAACTAGGACCAAACAACACTCAGGACATATTTTTAACGCAGTCTCCATCTTCTGTTTTGCAGCTCACATAGTTGCCTCCTGTGTCTTCCTGTTCATGTGTTCTCACCTGCGACCACCCCTGTGTCAGGCAGGACTGGGTCACGTTGGTAGCTGTGGGAAAGTACAGCTGCAGCTGAAGAAGTGGGAGATCTTTCTCATGGGTGATACAGGAGATGGAAGTCATCACTCATAACCATCCCTCTTGGATCACAAAGCCTCTGCATATTTCAAATGGTTTTAAAAGCGTCTGTAGGTTTTCAGTTTGCTGCTGGAATCATTTCCACATGCTAACAACCCAGGAAATAGTTCAACAAGGAGAGGGAAGGCAGAAATGCCTCGCCCTCATCAGACACCCCTTTGCACTTTCTCAGTATGGATTTCTGCAGTAGTATTTGAAGGAATCACATCTCCTGGCTGTTATTCCAACTGTGCTCATGCCCTAAGGATTTCTGTAGATCTAGCATCATTCTCAAGAGGTTACAGGCAGAAGAACCCTCAAAGGCAACCCATAGATAAACAGGAATATCTATGGGATGATTTTGCCTTTTTTTTCAATAAAAGTCTGACCTAAATTTGACTTTTATCTTAGTAAACACATGTCCTAAGACTGTCTAGCAACCTTTCACTGTCATTCATGACACGCCCAGGTTCAGGAAAGGTGCATCCTCATGCAGTCACAAAAAGACTCCTTGGGGTCTCTCTCAGAGGAGCAGTACTTTGACAAAGGAAAGACAGAAGAGGGAAGATACAGCATGCATTTATTTCCCCTGTGGCAGACAAATTAACAGAATACATTAACTTTTCTGACAAATAAAAAAAAAGACAGAAATTAGATCACTTGTTATCATTTTCTTTTTCTGATGTTGCTTGGGAAAACTGTAAATTTGGGCATAAGTCTGGAGGGTAATTGGAAAAACAAGAGCTGAATTAACCATGATATAAGCTGAAGTTTTTTGTGGAAAAGTTCTGCTTCTGTTCATTCCTGCCTCACAATTCTCTAGCAGATTGTCTCAGATATAACACAATAAAACACGCAATGCAAGCAGCGCAGAGCAGGACACCAGTAGCACCTGGAAGTAGTTTAAATCAGACCAATACTTTCACAGGTATCAACAAATCAAAAGTAGCATATTGGTTTATTTATTATCCCAGAATACCTGCACTTCTCATTTTGAATGGCTTTTTGAATTAAATGTGCTAGAGTGTGCATCTTCGGTGGCATCTTCAACAGTTCTATGGATTGTTTGATACCAATGTCATATTCATCCCTATTCATTTATTTGGTCTGCTTGCTGGTACAACTAATAAGGTAAGGGAGACAAACCCAAAGCTCAAAGTAAGATAGTGAAAGATACTTCACTTTGTAGCAGGTCTCAAGAGAGAAAAACAATGGTGGGGTTTCAATAACCACATAGATTCTCCTCCTCTACCCATTACAATTTTTGCTTCTGATTAACTCTCTAAACCACAGTCTCCTTGCAGAGTGTAACAACCTTAAAACAAAACAGATGTGAGAAGATTGACTTTAGAATGAATTTCATGCAAGTTAAAATAAATGGAAAGTTATAGACCCAACTTGTAATGGAAAACTGATACTCATCAGAATTATCACCCATCCACATACTTCTGCTCAGCCAAGATTTTTAGACTAAAGGCTACATGTGACTCAGTTACCAAATCCTCCTTAGCTGTATGTTTAGTCAAAACTCCCTAAGAAGGGGTTTGCCTGCTTCTTGTATTTCTACAAACCTCACCTTTCTTGCAGCAGAGGCAAACATTTATACACATTCAGATTATTATCAGAAATCATGGGACTGCTCAGTGTGTAATCCTTCCCCACCACAGCAAGCATAAGCTCAATGTCTTCACCTGGGGCTTATGGTTCCCCATTTTATATTCATTCAGGTGCTGCTTGTTATTACAATGCCAGCTCCTCTCACTGCCTGTAACGTCATCCAGTGTTTTCCACACATTGTGTTGGAGCAAGCACCATCATGCTTCATCTGCTTCTGCTGTTGGCTCTCTCCATTTCACTTCAAAAGGAGCTTCTCTTTTACTTCATCAGGCCCCTTCAAATGCTTCCTTAAAGCTCTCCCTTACTGTGACACACAAAGAATACTTTTCACACTTAGGCTATTGGTGAGCAGAAACCAAGCAAAACCAAGCACACAGACCATTATTATTTTATTATCTCTTTGTAGTCTCCTTTCTGTCTGTATTCCATTTACAATATATATCAGCAGATGACTGTAGAGTCCTGGTTTGAGATGGAGATTATACAAGCAATCATAACACAAATAAGAAAATAATTTTTGCAGCATGGGTTGAAATACATGTGCACATGCATTACTTCAGTTGTCACAATACTGGTTTTGGAAGAAATCTAAATATATGTAGTTGCTCTGCTTGTGCCATTACCTGTTCTGTTTTAATCACAATTACGGTTAGCACGTGGTTGCAGCAACAGCTCTGCACTTCCACATGAAAATCTTGGGTTTAGCAATTCATGAACTGCATCTAAAAATATATCCTCATTTGAAAATTGCCATTCAAGCTACAGTCTACAATCAGTTCCTGTTCAAGCATATTTAGTTAGTTCAGCAGCTTTATCTCAGAGCACAAAAGATACCTTTGTTGTTCCAGAAAGCATTACGTCATTTTTCCATGTTCAGAAGTGACTGTGATGATATTTTTCTGCATTTCAATTATCTCTGAGCTTTAAAAAAAAGATAGTTCATTTGCCATGTACCAGCTTTGTACTTACTTACCCTTTGACAGTCTGTGCTAAGCAGAAGTAGGAAGCCACCATTTGTAGTCACATGGATTAGAAAAATAGCTGTAGAATGCCAGAAATACATGGAAATAGCTGGTCCCTTGATTTCCTTTGGAAATAGATGCTGGAGGCTATATGCCTAATTTAAACACTTACTACATAGCAAAATGGCTTTGGCCTTCCAAGTTAAACAAGCATCCAGCCAGCAGAAAGGCTTCCCGGTTGCTAACAGCACAATAAAAGGGAATTCTCTAGCATAATGTAAAACTCTTCCAGAGAATGAAGGTCCCAAGTTACTTAGATCCTCTTCAAGCTCATTTGTAATTCCTTGTTCCAGTTATTTACCCCTTTTTCTCAAACCCAGGGAGATTTTACAATGTGTAGACCTTTACTCCAGCCTGTTTGAACCTCAGAATGGCTGAGCAAAGTTACAGAGTTGTCAGTGACTCCGTCAACTCTTCTGCACTTTTCCTACAAGGTCTGTCAAACCACAGGGGAGGAATTAAAAAGGAAAGGTCCAGTCTGGCTGGCTTGGGATTTTGCACATGACCAGAAATTTCTGGATGCCAAAATTTTCCACCGATCAATACTTTTCACTTAGGACTAGTTTGCACTGCTTCCTGGAACCTGCTAAAGGTCTGAATGGGGATGTGGCAGCTATCAATATTTAGAAAGGGGGTATCTGCCCTATGTAAACCTCATGAATTTAATTGCCACTGAAGTTCATTCACCAATTTATTCAGACATTCCAAAATGTGTGGTTACACAGGCCTAGAGCAGCATAAACACTGTCCTCTTTGCTTAACTATTCATAGATATGAAGTGTCGCTCACAATACGTACATGTACTTTTGCCTTCTGCCAAATAATGCAGGCATATGCTATCTGTAAGGATGTCAAGTGCATAACTTATTAGTTATTTGATTAATCTGAGTATCCCATGGCAAAAAAGGATATTATTTACTTACTTTACTAAAATGGGTGACGTAAAAGTAAAGAAGCAAAAGTAATGGGTCGAATTTCCAGACAAAATTCATTACATACTATTTTCAAATTATGCGTACGAGTAGAGCCCATCAAAAATAGAATTATGGGTGCAAACTGCTTAAGTGGAGGTCAGACCAGCTTCCGCATAGGAAAATTCCCCTAGGGAGGTAGACTGCTCATCTGGATTATTAACTGGGCTCAGGAAGCCAAGATTTTTAAACAACAGTTGTTAGTGATTTAATAATACATGAATATGACTCTGAGGTTAAAAACTAAAACACAGAAAATAAAATCCTAAGGGAATAAGATATGTCTAATGGGAAAATTCACTGTCTTTGAATTTTTCTTTATATTATCACATTCGTGCTTTATTGACTTCAGCACATTGCATTGCTGCTTAGCAGCATTATCTTAACTCTAAAATATTTAATTAAGATTTTCTTGAATGGAATTAATCAGAAAAATATGATGGTATTCCCATGGTGTGATCCTGACTTCATTCTTTACTTCTTTATTCTTCCACTTGCCAGAAAGAATTGGAAACATTGCACTCAGTTCCACTGAATCAGCTCTTTCTTGTAAAACATACAGAATACAACTGGTTAGTCTCATTTATTAATTTTAGAATGAGTCTTTTTCAAGATGACTACAGGAAAATTTCTCCTTATATGAAATATTCAAATTTTCCTTCAAGAAAAGGTTTTTTTTTACTTCTAAGACATAATTCTGAAAAGAGATGATTATTAATTACTGTTGTGAATTACTAAAAGTGTGAAATACTACTGGATAAAGGTTTTAATTTGTAGAGTGGGCCAAGGTTATGTACCTCTGTTAATTTATTTAGGGGTTTTTTTTCAATTCTGCTATCCAAAGAACAAATCAGTTCTGCTAATATTTGCAGAAGTCAAATTCCATTGTTTTGCAACAAGCAAACATTACAAAACTGAAATTATTGCTTAGACTTCAAGAACTAAAAATGTCAGTTGTCTATGTAGAAATTAAGATAGTTTTAAAATCAAGGTTTCAACTAATATTGACTCAAAACATCAGTGGGTTAAAAATACTACATGGTTAATTCATCATTTGTCCAGATCACCCAATTCAAAAAGGTGGTAATCAAATCACAGCAGTTAAAAGAACAAAGATTTATTTGTTAACCCTGTTAACAGAAAATTAAATCGGTTTAGTCAAAACCTTCTTATTCTTCTTCCATTCCCAGCACACAAAAGTGTTGAAACAGTTGGCAGAGATCTTTCTGCCTGCATTGATTTTAGTCCCTAGTTACAGTTATTAGCTAAAGCCCTAAAATGAATTTAGCTACTCTTAAATAGCCTCCTAGATTTCATATGCAGTGCTATTACACGATTGCAAAATTAAGCTTTGTGCTTTGTATTTGTGCAGTCAATTCAATACATCTCACAGGATGGAGAACCCACGATGGAGCCCACTGGGCTTTCAGCCTCCCTCACCACTGGCCCCTCTTTATGTCTCTCAGGTATTTTACTTGATCAACCTTTTATTGTGTTTGATGAAATGTCAGCAGGTTTCTGGCATTGCTGATTGATAAAGAGAGTGATCAGGTCCATATCTATGGGCAGAGTAATTTCATAAAAATCAGACAGAGATTGTCATTTCTCCCAAAGGTAGGAAAAGTAGTTAGAGAAAGTCCTGTAGAGGATGACTTCTGTGGGATAGTCACTACTGCAGTCATATGGAAGAAAAGGTGAAAAACAAAGTCTAGGGCTGCCTTTACAGAAAAAAAGGACGCTTATTTTAAATAAACAGGTCATAGCCATATGATCTACTCTGGGTATTTTTGCCCAGTTTGGGCATTCACAAGCTCACAGAAATAGCTGCAAGCTTCATTGTTAAGACTTTCATTCACCCCAGAGCATCTTGTGTTTCCTGAACACACTGGAAATCAGCTGAACAAACCCACAATCAACAGCCCTATGTGCCCTGCACTAGGCACAGTAGCTAAGCCAGAATATATGAAGCTTTGTTAATTTTTACACTGTATGGTTTATACCCATTCAATAAGAAAGAACTAATTGCAATAATCTGCTTTTAAATTTAATTGCCCTAAGCTCCACATAATATACACCCATTAAAGTATACGCCAAGGAAAAATTGCCATTTGATCTATTTCTCTCACAGCCCATTGTTATCATAGCTGTCATTTTTTCCGATGTATTCTTTAAAAATTAAATTGCACAAAGATTGAAATCTTAGTAGTTTTAGCAACATAGAGTATGAGCCCACAGGATTTATATAGATAGTAAGTCATAAATTGCAGTCTGTGTAAAAATATTAAAGTAACTGAACCAATACTACCATTATAAGTTTCTTAAAAAAGAATATAATAGAATAATTGTGTGAATTTATTTAAAATTAATGACCAATCTTGCCTCATTTTGTCAACTGTTTTCATAACACTTTAACGCATTCAGTGTATCAATGTCAGCGTAATCGAATAAGTGCTACCAGAATCAGATGCCTCACTGTCATCATTGTTCATTCCAGTCTTGTTCTAAGTCGACTATTTCAGTTCAAACTAAACCTTCAGACCAACCTTAAACCCGATACGTGTCCATTTGTTTATTGGTTTCAGCTAAGACAGGACCAGGGTAAAAGTCATTGCAGATTATTTTCTTCCATGTGTTCCAGGTATCCAATTTGGATTTCTTTCTGAGAGACACAGATGTAAGCTGCTTCAAAGTTGTCGGTACCTCCGACTCAAAATGTCTGTATCTTTCACTAAGTTAATTGTCTTTGGATTTTCTCCAGAAATTTTATTTAGCAATGGAGGGAAAAAAACAACTCAGTCTACAAGCTCACAATATTCCGTAGCTTTGTCCGCTCCATCTGTTTTAAGGTGAGATGCTTTTTGTTTCTAGGAGCTATCAAAGGAAACTTTGTGACTAGAGTGAAGAGGAGGAGGGCTAGTAAGGCATGCGAGACAAAAGAGAAGCATTTACTTATGTTTTCAAGGCTCAGTGTGGAGCAGTTAGGCTTTTTGGCTCTGAATCTGCAAAAAACTATAGAGGCAGTCTAGAAAGATTAGCTTGAATGGCTGAAGTTACCTTTTTGGAATACTTCACAACTGCCAAATTCTTAGGTGGCTAAATTTAGATGAGGTAAATCCCATTCTCACTGTGGTGCACTTAATCATAGGCTATTTTATTGCAACTGTCTCCTACTGATGAAAATTAGAGAAGAATGCAATTATTTTTTTCTGGATTTGGGTTGTGAATAAGTATAATTAAAGAAAATTTTGAAATGTAATATCTTTAAAAAATTTTCAACATTTTAGAATTAGAAGATTAATTAAAGAATAAATTATTTTGATAGATTTGAAGAAAAAAATAAATACAAATTTCAAGGTAATAATAATTTTTTAGATTACATATCCTCCAAGTAATACTTGTGTTCTTGCAGGGAAATAATTGTTAATCCTTAATTAAAGGATTAAAGTCCAAAGATTTTTAGAATAAAGTCTGAAAGCTTGGGGCTTGTGGTCCTAATGTTGCCTTTATAATTTTTTAGGATACTTTAATCATGAAATATTTCTGTAAATGGGAATGGTAATCCAGATCTTTATTTAAAGTGGAATCTGTCTCCCCAAGATTTCCAGAGTTTTGTCTTTTATGGGAAGATTGGATCCACACAGTGTTCCATCACTCTCAAAACACGTATCAGAGATTGTGTCTTGAAACTAAATATCTCACAGTAAGTATACTTAAAATTCTATCATTCTGTCTTCCCATGCCACTGCTTTACACTTCTCTACAAGAAAGAACAGATTAAGAGAAAAATTCCGGTACTTGAGGGGTGGTTGTTTACACAACTTTCTTTCTTCACTATATCAGTAACAAAGAAGAGATACTGTCATATTCCTTATCAAATCTTGCATCCAAATTAATTGCAAGAACTTTGACTTTTGAGCTGTTATATTTGCTAGATTAGCAGAAATGGCAGATTTTCTTTTCCTTCCTTCCTTCCTTCCCTCTTTTTATCCACTATTTCTTGTGATTGTTTTGTATTTCTTTTCCTCCATTGTTTTCCACTGTTCTGGAATTCCAGTACAAGACAATCCTATGCACGAAAACTGTGGCAGGTCTATATAAACTTCAGAATTGTAATAACCTCCAGCTGCTAATAGAAAGACAATTAAGCAGCAATCTTTAGTTTATAGGCCTATCCTGTCACTTCATGGCTTTGGAGAATGCAAAAAATTCACATAAATGTCATTCATGTTTGACCTGTTCTTACATAGATGAGCAGCATAAAAAAGAAATCTGCAAGATATCCTACTTCAGATTCTACCTATGCAAAAGGGCTTTTCTTTCAGCCATCATCAAGACTTGCTCATATCTTGTCAAATCTTTGTGCTATAACACATATAGCTGAAAACAAGACACAAAATTAATAAGTACAGGGAATTTCATGAGCTGGTATAATCACATAAGTGTTTTACAAAGTTGCTGTTCCTTTAGCTGTCTGTGTGAGTAAGTATTTCCTGTCAAACTTAGACATGTAATTTCAGGTTTCAAATGAAAACAGCATTGGGTTTTGATCTGATTTTGGAATACCTTCATATTTTTACTGTATCTGGTTGTCAAATTGTTTCTCATAATAATAAATTATATGAAAGTATATAAAATACTTTAGGGCAAAAGCAGAATATCATAATGCATTTCAACATTTTGTATTTTAATGAACTAACCACAATTCTGTTAATAGCTATTGCAATTCTGGCAGAGATATCAATCATATGAAAAAAATCCCAAACCCAATAATTAACTAGACAAATGACATCAGCAAATTAAGACCCTTTAGAGTTTTGCCAAGGAAAACTGTGACTAGTGAAATTAGATACAAGATCAATCGCTGAATGCTGTGGGCTTGGCAGAAGGGAGTCAGAGAAAACTCATGAGTCTGGGAATATGTGCCTGAGGACATGGACAGGATTAGTAAATTAGAATGCCTGCTTGAGATGAAGAGGCAGGAAATTCCCCCTGGGCTTCTGTCCCCAAAGGAAAGAAGACTTCTAGTACTAGAAAACTTTGGCATAGTATTTAGGGTTAGTTGTTGATGGAAAAGATAAGAAGATGAATGAGGAATCAGCTTTTCTGTACAAGGTCAGCATTAATTCTGTGTGAGAAGGGAAGAGGACTGAGAAGGCTGGTGCAAAGAGTAAGCAGGGAATCAGGGAACCTGAATGCTGGATGAGAAAGAGAGCACTTCAGCATCCTTGTGCCTGCTTGAGAGAGGGCATCATTCCCAAGCCTAACCACCGCATTTTGCCATTTGTTAAAGTAAACAGCCAAATTCCCTTTTAATTTACTGAGAGCGGGTTTTAATATATAACCCTAGCCTTTAGCTTTTAGCTACTTACTCTCAATATGGCATTCTGCATTGTCAAGTCTACCCGGGCATCCACCTTTGAGCTGTGTGAGGTCTTCTGTTTCTAAAACTAGCTAGAGCCCAGTGTGGAAGGAGAAGGAAGGGGAACATTTTCCTCTCATGAGCACAAGTTTCTTGAAGATCTCCTCTCTCAGTACGCTCTCTTCTCTCAAACTCTTACAACATAAGCTAAATCCAAGAAAGGCCTTCCAGGACTAAGTAAGTAGCACAGACAATGTTTGCAGGTATACTTAGTGACTGAGGTAAATTAAAAACAGCGGCCTGTATGAAGAGCTGCAGAAATATGTGGCAAGTGTGATGTGATTGATACTCATTGAGTGTCCAGGTAATAAAACGGCAGATAAAATTGAGTAGAGATTACCATAAAGTGATATGTGTGGGAAGAAACTATTTCAGCTTAACATACACAGGTATACCTAGAGTAGATAATTACCATTATGGCCTAAAATCATGGTTTGTTTATTTGTCAGTTTTGCATTGGTATGCTTTCCATTTGTACTGCCTTTCCCATAATCTGCATGTCATTCCCACCTACTAGGAAGATATTTATAAAAAACCCCAGATATAGGGGCGATAGCCTCTACGCTGAAGAAGTCAACAAAAAAAGTACATTGTCCTTAATTAAAGCTGGAAATGATTGAATATTATTGGCCGTGAAGGTTATTTTCTCTTTGTCTTCCCACTTCAGTGTGCCCAGAAGCCTAGCAATACCTCTCCTTTAAAGTTTAGAAGTTTAACTAAAATGCTTAGGACTGTCAAAATTAATATCTATATGAAGTAATGGACATGGAACATATGAACACTTCATAATACTTGAATGCAACAACCAAAGGTAACAACAGCCACAGACATAAATGTGCACAGTTAGACTTCTTGGAACAGTTTGTTTCTTTACATTTGCAGTGCTGAAAATTACGCTGTTGATCCTGTTGTTACAGCAAAATCACGATCAAATTCAAACAGACAGAGAGTGGCTTAAATCAATCACCACTAGGTGTTTCCTACACTACTATAAAATAACACGTCGCCAACAGAAACAAATTAAGAACATGTAGTGTTTCAGAAGGCTAGATGTCAACATTACTGTGGTATTATTGACATTAAAATAGAAAATACAAAAAAGCCTGGCATTAGCAGATATTGTAATAGAAATTAATTGTACAAATCCCTGCCTGGATACCACCATACCATGTCCTAACTTTCAAGTATAGCATGCCCTTACATCTTCCCTACCAGTGGATTCCTCAGCCTACAGACTGTCACCTACTGGAGGGACCCAGCACAACTGTGGGGTGCAGTGGAAGTCAGCCCCTGCATTCTTAGTGAGATATATCTTAGCTATACCTCCTGGCATTTTTTTCACAGTTCTCAACTAATTACATTTTTCATTGCTTCTACAAAATTTATTACCTACCAGGTGCTGCGATGTTCTGAAATGTTTGTGTAAGTAGGTTTACACTCATTTGTCAAATAAATTAATCTGGCATATTCTTTAATAGCCTTATTTTTTCTAACTAATTGTAAATCATTCATCCTCAGACAAATGTAATCCTTAATGCCCTGCTGGATTTTAATCAAATAATAAAACTAGTGATACAGAAACTACAATAGGATTTTAAATCACTACAGATTATCTGGATAACATTACAAATGCCATCTTGTCACATGTCCAAAGATTGGACTTACAAAATATCCCTTTACCGACAGAGGTAGGTTGAGCCTGGCTGGACACTATGTGCCCACAAAAGTCTTTCTATCACTCCCCTTCTTGCCTGGGCATTAGAGAGAAAATACAACTACAGGGTCCTGGGGAGAGATGAGGACAAAGGAGACCACAAAGCAATTACTGTCGTGGGCAAAACAGGCTCAACCTAGGGAAATTAATTTAATTTATTGTCAATCAAATCAGAGTAGTATAATGAGAAATAAGAACAAATCTAAAATCCACCTTCCCTCCACCCCTACATCTTCCCTGGCTCATCTTCATTTCTGAATTCTCCACCTGCTCACCTCCAGCAGAGCAAGGGGACAGGGAGTGGGGGTTTCGGTCAGTTCATCACATGCTTCTGCCAGTCCTTGCTCCTCAGGGAGGACTCCTCACGCTCTTCCCCTGCTCCAGTGTGGGGTCTCTCCCACAGGAGACTTCTTCATGAACTTCTCCCATGTGCGTCCTCCCCACGGGCTGCAGTTCTTCACAAACTGCTTCAGTGTGGGTCCCTTCCACAGGGTTCAGCCTTTCAGGAACAGATTGTCTCAGCGTGGGTCCCCTACGGGGCCAGCAAACCTGCTCCAGTGTGGGTTCCTCACTCCATGAGGCTACAGGTTCTGCCAGGAGCCTGCTCCAGCACAGGCTTCTCACAGGGTCACAGCCTCCTTCAGGCATGCCCTTGCTCCAGAGTGAGGTCCACCATGGGATATCTGCTCCACTGTGGACTTCCATTGAGGGACAGCTGCCTCGCCATGATCTGCACCATGGGCGGCGGGGGAATCTCTGCTCCAGCACCTGGGAAATGTGAAATCACATGCAAGTTGAAACTGAAACTGAAGAGTGAAATTAGTTGAAGGACAGGTGCAATCACTGTAGAATAGTTAGTAGATAGTATTTGCAAACACCTGCAAGACACTTCCTAAGAAAAAAAAAACCTAATATGTTACGCCTTAATAACTTCAATGCTTTTTGAGCGTTTTTGCTTTTTATTATGGCATTTCTTGCCTGGCTGGCTTTTCTCATGCAACCACTCCAGAGACTGAAGAAACATATTCGCAACATTCTCTACAACAATGTATTTGCTGACAAATGGAACAGCCAGTAATTGCAAGATTCCTCATGTCCAGGGGAAGAGTCTGTGACAGAATGTCAAGTTCTTTTCAGAGTCAACAACAAAGCTCTTCTATCTACCTTGAAATGGTCTTTTAAATACCTGTTTTCCATTTACACTGAGAACAAATATGCAGATTTCCACTGGTACCTCAGGGACAAGTATACAATGCCACTACCAAGTGAAGTTATCGCTGGCATTCCACCCCTCCAGCCTTTTTGTATCACTTCAACATGCTGGTATACAGCTCTGAGTGCATCATACAGAGTGCAGATAATTACTTCAGTTAGCAAAAATCCACTGGAAAATAGTTCATTTTAATTAAACAGAGCTGCTGATCTGCTTTACTGTGTTGCCTCCACAAAGAGCTACAGAAGTGAGTGACTTGGAATGGCACCACTACCACACTTCAAATTTATTCTCCTTTTTCACAGTAAAATGCAGTGCATATATGAGTGCCAGTTAGATGATCCAAAATTTTTCCTTTCCTAAAGAACATACACCCGGTATGTTTGAGATAGTTTTCTATTCTCCTCTCAGTTCATGGATTAAATTACTGTGAAAGTCCTAACCCAAAGTTGCACTGCCTTCCTGCCTTCCAAGAAAAGGTTTGTTTTTAATTGGTACACGAGTAATCACATACATTAATCAATTATTTCACTGTTATATACATCTAAGTGCTTAATTCACAGAATCACAAAATATGCTGATTTGGAAGGGAGCCACAAGAATAATGTAGGATTTATTAAGTATATTTTTAATATACTGGCCAAATTCCCAGTTCATTATTGCTTGATGAAATAATAACAAAGTTAGAATGTGGTAGATTATTTTTTGGTATTAATTTGTTTTTGCTATTAATTTAACTTTTACACAGAAATATACAGCTTATCATAACCTTAACACCATTATAAAGCAAAGAAGATCGAATATTGTAAATTGAGCTGATTTTAAAGTCTTCCAGTCTAGGTTGTCTCTTCTGTCTCTCTTCTGCTAGACAACCAAATCAGAAAGACAAGATTATTTCCTTTATTTAGGACCCGTCCTCTGACAGAAGTGAAGGATGAACAATCCTTCTTGGACCAAAGCTATATCCTGAAAAGTGTTAGGCACTGACCTTAGTCCAGCAGCTCAGTATCTAAAGACTTCAATGAATGAGGGCCAGAGCACTCAGCACCTTGCAGGAGGGAGTTCATAGCGAAGCAGCCTCTGCAGAAGACAGGATCACTGCTGTTTAGAAATGAGCAGACTGTTACAATACATGGTTCAGTTACCAGTGGAAAAAAAAAAAGAAGCTAAATATAAAGGCAGATTTAAAGTCTTCGCTTCATGCAGAATCTTTTTAATATATATTAAATTTAACCTATGGTGTCCAGGAATCTGGATCGCCATTTCAGAGAAAGTATTTTGAGATAGCAAACATATTTTTAAAGACTACAGGGAAGGCTCATCATGCTACAGATTCATATGAATGCCACCTGTAGGTGTAAGGGAGAAGATTCAGAAGCTAAAATTATGAGACATGCTGTACCTTAACCCCAAATGAAAGAATAGACCTATTAAGAAGCTTGGGGTGAGACGGGAAAGGGGACTAAGCCACTGCAAGGTTGGCAAGAGCTGTAGCACATTCAGTCTTATTAAGACAACTGCTAACAACTTTAGGACCTAAGTAAATAATACATACCATGCCAAAGCCATTGATGTCTTCATATTGTCTCTCATCAGAAACAAGCAAGAAAGGAGAAATGTGAGATTTACAGCTGTAGCATGGAGTCCACAGGCAAGACGAAGGACATATACTTCATATATAATGTTTTTCTTTTGTAAAAAATGACATAGCTTCTTAAAAATACATCACAGTAGGAAAAAATGTGGCCAACGGAAAAAAATTAGAAACAGAAAGCTGAGACAGAACTTGCATTTTATTTCTTTCAAACATCAGTAGTATATTCTAGTATGAACTGTCTCAGGACCGCTTGATTCACGAACCCCTTTAGAAATACTTGCTGGAACACAAAAAGTGCTTCCCAATTATTAAAAAAGTGGGCCACTGGTTTCTGCATCCATATACATTCAAATAATGTGTCTTTTTAAACTTTAAATGTGTGTCATTACATACAACCCTCAGTAACGAACATGCATGCACTTTGGTTCATATGAAAATAGTGGCTGAGACACCGAATGTTTGATATACTGCACATGCACCATTCATTAATTCTCCCTGACAATTTATATTCAGAGCTCTCAGGTTATCTAAATATAAACTTGCACATAGCGTCAGAGCTTGGAGGGCTCACACCCTTTTTAAATGCAGGCAACCTTTCTTCTCCATGAATTCCCATTAGGCCTCTACAGTGCACTTGCCAAAAGGCTGAAGCTCAGCAGGTGTGGTCTTTCTGTAAATATTTCCCAGTGGAAGTTTCACATGAACCTCTCACACGTATAAAAATATAATATGCAGAGAAATGTTTGCTGGATAAGGACCTCGGATTTAAAACTCAGAGGGGAAGGGACTATGTCTTTAGATATACACTAGCTATGTGTATTTGAAAGCTGCTAAATCATTTAAAGGCACAGTTCTAGAAAAGCCATAGGCTTATTCTGGAAACCAAAGGAGATTCAGGGTACTCAACACTCAGCATAATGTTCTGCAAAGTGAAAGTAGGAAAGCGCAACTACATGTTTCCGGGTAGGTGGCATGAAGATTATTCACTTGGTGTTCACAAGATAGCTTGTAGATTAAATGTTGTGCAAATGCTATGTGTAATTTAGTTGAACATACTCTCAGTGCACTTTGGCACTGTCATGCTTGTCAGGACACCATGATTACAGTGGTGGTCTTCTGAGAGGGAGATTACATTTCTCACAGATTCTGCTCCTGACCCAACCATAGTGTGACCTTATAGCTAAAACTGAACATACCAAAATCTGGCCTGAGAGCAACCACATGATACCATTTGAATTGAGATATCTTTTAAAGGGAAGTTAAAATTGATGCCTTGTAATGTAGAGAAGTTACCCTCCCCCTTTCAGCTGAACAATCTGTTCAAGGGTTTGAGTCTGGACTCACTGCACATCCCACGTAGCTGATTCTTAGAACAAACAATTCCTTTGGGGTCTAAAATGCACACTGGATTCTGACTCAGAATTAACTATTTCTAGCAGGAAAGAAATCAAATTAGCTTAATTTTGAGGCACACATGATCAGAGAAGTAAAAGCAAGTATGTAGTATAATTTTATTACAAGGAAACTGACTACAGTCAGTTACAAAAATAACACAAAGACGCTGCCTACTCAGTTACCTACTTTATTGAAGTAAAAGTAGGACCATTAGCTCCTGCCTTCTGCAAAACTCCTTTCCAGTCTGCCTATATTTCACTAGTTAATGCTGTATCTACATAACACAGTGGGAAAAAAACCTGGGGACTCTTGCACTGGAGGCAATTAATTTTTTTTTAAATTCTAGTAAAAAAAGGGGGGAAAAGCCTACTACCTTTGGCTGGCTGTATAATGAGGCAAGATCTGTCACCTTATGATGGGGAAGCACTATTTCATGTAATAAAGAATACTGCCATTTCTCTTTAACATATGCTAATAGTACCACATATATCCCTTTTTGTTTTCCTCATGTCCAAATCCACCACCTGCAGTCTGCATTACCAAAGATAAGTGGATACTAAACCTTATGCCAATGGCACCTCTGCCACACTATGATTTCTGGGAACATAGCCCACAGTCATTGTGCAACAATGACTGGTCTTGCTTTGGAACAGACTTGCATTGCTAGAAGCCTGTTGCCCCCCATCATCCTCTATGCAGATGTATTTTAAGGTATTTGTCAAAACCCTTCACGATTTATTTTCTATTTGCCTTTTTCAGTTTCTGCCAGAGCATCAACTAGCGAGCTGCTGTGATCTATTCCTGCTGATAAATTTATGGTGAAATAAGCACCTAGTGAGGCTGCAGCATACAGGGCTTGAATATGACAACCACTTCATGGACAGCTACCATAAATTCCTGACTATCTCTGCAGTGCTCCTAACACATGGAATTAGCACAGTACGGTAGAATCACTGTTATGCTTTTAAATGACAAGTTGGTTCATACCTCTGAGCAGCTGAGTAGTGCAGAGGAAAATTGCCGTAGTGCTCCACAGTACAGCTATGTGCACATTGCATCCATCTCCTGCAGGCCTGGTTAGTGTTGGCCAACCAACCTTTAAAATTGCTGGGGTAATGGATGTTCTTTGGTTTGGCCACAGACTACGGGCATCAGAACTAGAACAAGCTCTGGCTTTCAGAGAATGGGGAGCTCACACTGTGTAGGTAACAAGGATAATACTTGTACCCTCAGTTCAGTTACCACAAATAATGTCACCTGCAGCATTTGTTCACTGTCAGGGCAAGTTCAGAGAAGAACTTTTCCATACAGAAAAGACAGACGATACCAGGATTTTGAGAAAGTCTTGTCTTTTCTGACTCATGAAGCTTGTCTTCTTTGCCAAATAGAGCTTGGCAAAAGAAAGTCTGACTGTATGCTTACAGCTGCAGGGAGTGAGGCAGAGTGAGATGCAGTTTCAAAAGTCCTTTCAACAGCAAATGAGTGAGTAACAAAATGGCAGATTATATTCAATCCAAATATTACAAATACACAATGGAGTACTTTAATTTACTTAGCACCACTTAGGAAAGAGGCCTCTGAGTTATTGTAGCTGTTGTCCTTCCACCAGCAGTGCCTTCCTTTTGAGGCATGTCACAGCACAGACTGCATAGGCTGTATAAAGGTGGGATTTGCTGAAAATTAATAACATTCTGTTTTTAATGGAGATTTGGAGGTTTTGGGTAAGGCCATAAGGGAAACCCCTGGTGTGAGCATTCGTTAGAAGAGTTATGAGGACTCTACAAGCAGTGATGGTAGGATAGAGTAACAAGTAGCAGTATGTAGCTCTATTTATTTATGTATTTATCTATTGTACATAAACACATTTGAGTAATGTTTTTCTTCAAGAAGTCTCTTCTTACAAGTATGAATCAATAAAACAGCTCACAAACTTAAGCAAGAAGACACCTGATTATTTGCCAGGTAAGATATCTAATGCTGTGCAGTAATGTTTTTATTGGTCTACTTCATTTACTCTACCTAAAATTTCTCATTTACTCATATTTCTCCCTACAGCTGGTTTATAGCCCAAATCTGTTTAATTTTTGGATAATGTTTCCTGAAATAAATAAACTGTGCCCTTCAACTGTCCCTTGCAGTCAATTATATTAACTAGGACAGCTATTCTTTGGACATTTTATAAGACACTGAAACTCTCATCTGAACTAGGCCACCAACTAATTGCTATGCACAGGCAACAACGCCACATTATTTCTGAAACTCTGTCATCCTTGCCCTGTAACTGCAAAACCACAGTAACGCTGAATTATCTTGTGCATGACCACTTGAAACTAGAAATTCTGCTATTTAAAGAAAGTCTCTGTTATTTCCTTTCTTTTGCACAACAGAAAATAACATTGGACATTTTTACAAATTAAGGTCCTAAGAAATAATCTTAACTTTGTAAAAGGACATAATGCTATTTGGAAAATATTGTCAAACTTCAAAATGACCAGGTTAGTTCATCTTCAAAATATTGTTTTAGAAATACAGCATCCTCTTGGGGTTTTAATATGGGAAGTTACTGTTATCTCTGTAGAAATTTTTATTAGATGCTTGTTAGCTTCATATTAAGAATTTATGGTATGCAGAACCATATTAAAGCTATAGTCACCAGACCTTTGAGGGCCTCTATAGAGCTGTATAGTAAGGCTCTTTGGATGACAAGGTGAACAGATCTATCAATGAAAATATTCATGGGACATTGATTGCTACTACCTGAGTAACCATGGGGTGAGAATCACCTTAAAAGTGGTTGGAGAGAAACACTCTTCTTTATGCTCTAGTGAAGTGTGAACTCATGAGCCCTTACTCAAGTGTTCTCTTTTAGGTGTTAAGCTTGGTAAAATGATGAACAGTAGGATCGAGTGCACCCTCAGCAGGTTTGCCAATGGCACCAACCTGTGGGGTATGGTTGACGCGCTAGTGGGAAGGGATGTCATCCTGAGGGTCGTGGACAATATTGAGAGATAGGCCTACGTAAACCTCAAGAAATTCAACAAGGCCGAATGCAAGGTCCTGCACCTGGGCCAGGACAAATACAGGTTGGGTGGAGAAAGGATTGAGGGCAGAAGAAAGGCTTGGGGGTTTGGTCGACAAGAAGCTCAGCATGAGCTGTGAATGTGTACTTGCAGCCCAGACAGGCAACCACATCCTGGGCTTTGCCTCGTGAAGACAGGCTAAGAGAGCTGGAATTGTTCAGCCTGAAGAAGAGTAGGCTCCGGGAAGACCTTACAGCAGCCTTCCAGTACCTAAAGGGAACCTATAAGGAAGATGGAGAGGGACCTTTTACAAGTGCATGTAGTGATGGGACAAGGGGCAATGGCTTCAGACTGAACCCTTTCAGGTTTAGATTAGATACTAGGAAGAAGTTATTCACCATGAAGGTGGTGAGGCACTGGAACAGGTTGCCCAGAGAAGCTGTGGATGTCCCATCCTTGGAAGTGTTCAAGGCCAGGTTGGATGGGGCTTTGAGCAACCTGTTCTAGTCGGAGGTGTCCCTGCCCATGGCAGATGATCTTTAAGGTCCCTTCCAGCCCAGGCCATTCCATGATACTTCATTTGCCCTTGTGTTTTGTATTCATGCTGAAGCTGTCTAGGCCTTTTGCAAGTAATTACCAACCAAGCATCATTGCCATCGATGCCCATGATTCCTTTGCCTAGTCTGTACAGCCTCCAGTTAAAGCCTCCAGTTAAAGCAGAGTGGCAATTCTCTACCTCAAAAAGTACTGCCTCATCCTTCTTCCCCGATGATTCAACTGATTTTAACTTTTAATTGTTCATGTCTAAATCATTTGTACATAAAAAACTTAAGCACGGCTGGAATCTCATGCACTAAACCTCACGTGCTTTGGCAAGTGAACTGCATGTAAAGGACCCCACACAGTTCCCTTTGCATAAGGAAGGGTTTCTGATGAACTAGGATTTGTGTTTGAGCTTCTGCCAACATTTTTGTCAGAATGTTTGTTTTTAACGTTGCTAATGATTTGGAAAACAAAACAGAGTTTGTAGAACAATCTCTAAAATATTTATGGTAATTAGCACGTGGAAAAGAAAAAGCCCTTCATGGGCTTCTGTGTATAGGAGATGAAGTAGTTAAAAGAGGAAAATTTCTGAGCACGCTTTGTCTGTTGCTAAACTGTGAAAATTCCTGTGTGAGACATAACCACGGAAGCAAACAATGGAAGTGCACTTGCTAATACTATTCCAAAATTATCCTAAAGGTGCTGAAGTTGTTTGAAATTTTGTCTGTAATTGGCAGAGCCGAAAGAATTCACCCTCTTTTTATAAACAATGGAAGGAGTCTTGCAGATTTTCCACTCTTATTGCTGGAACATAGATCTGATACAGAAATTTAAGTTAAAGTGCTGTTTGGGGCCTTTTTCTAAATCCTATTATTCCTAGCAAGACAGTGAACTCCCAGCATTAAGATACAAATCATACCATAAAGTCATAGTAATTTAATTCTGGCAATCAAAAATCTTCAGTTCTGAATTCAGTGTTAGGGCAACTAAAATGAAGCCAAGAAAAATTTGTTCTGAGACAGTTAACCAAACACTCTAAAAATTTTTCGTTCTCCTAATCTGAAACATTCTTCCACAAAATACCTCTAAAATATTTGAGATGGCAAAAAATTTGCACATCTAAATTTCTAAAACTATGTGCAGTGTTAAATATAGTCATTTGCATTAGTGATGAAAAGATAACACTATCAAGATTTCCTATCCTTCAGATAAACAGGCTTAGGAATCTAGAAATATTTTACATTCCTCATCCCCAGCCAATTCAGGAAATTAATTTTAACGGGATATTTCAAGGAAGATTTGCTTGATTTTGAATAGTTTGAAGTGAAGGAATGTGAGTTTTCACGCCTTTATGTAGGTCATTTAAGTAAGTCCAGAGTGTCTGTATGTCCAAAATAGTGGCATTTTAAATCACCTTCGAAATCTGTTACTCCTCACATTGGTTTTGTTCTTGTGAGATTAAAAGACAACAAGTGAATAGTTGGGCCTCTACAGTTTGGGGTTTTTTTTTTGTAGAAATAGAAAAATTCTTACAAAACTGCACTATTTGGACAAACACTGAAAAAGGGTTGGATGCTTGAGCATTATTTAATCTTCTTGGAACATAAATACAGCCAGAATATCTTCTGAGAACATGCCGCGCTGTGGCATGCATATTTTATTTGCCTTGTGTGAGATTTTCTGTAATAACAGGGACATGGTCTACCAGTCAAAACATTAACACTGGGATGTGGGAAAATTAAAGTCTCATTCTACTCCAGGCCTACTGTGAAGCATAAGTGAGTGGCTATGCAGACATCCAACTACTTCTATGTGTCTCTTCCTAATTTACCTCTGACTTGATGGAAGCTCTTAATGGTACCATGTGCGCGTGCACATTCTCTCAGTGCTTCAACACCTCAAACAACACATACTGGGCCAGGTACGTCTTTTTTCCTGTGACACCTGGACAATGTAATGTTGAGTAACAGAAATTGTAACAGGCATTCTTACTCTTTTATTGATTTATATATATGTAGTGTATGTGTTATGCTGAAATAATTTTAGTATTTCTATGACTCCAGCACTGGATTCCAAATTTGTGCAGTCTTAGGATACTTACCACTAGTTGTTGAAGTTCAACAGTTTATCTGGATGTAAGGCATGTAGGATAAAACCCTTAGCAGAAAGGGATGAAGTGTGAGAGGTATGAAGCAAGTTCTGAGTAAAAATCCCACTGGTCAAACGGATATAAGCCTAAATAGAAGGAGAGTCAGAGATTGAAGAGCAAGATCAAACAAAGCTGGTGAATTCATGAGGAGGAACAGCCTTTCGTGGCTCTAATGGAATTCCTGTAAAAATGCCTGCATGTTCAGAGAACTTGTCACTCTCAGCAGCGTACTACCCTCAGAATCACGTAACAGTCCACGTTGGAAAGGATGTCTGAAGTTCATCTGGCTCAATCTTCTGTTGTCAACAAACTGAACTTCAAAGCTCGATTGTTCATGGCCTTGTCAAATTTTTAAAAGCTCCAGGCATGAAACTCTTCAGCCTCTCTTGGCAGCCTGCTCAAGTGCTCACCACTCTTCTGCTCGAAAATGTTGTGCTTAAGCCCAACTGGACGTTCTCTGGGTGCACCTTGCTGCTGCCATCTCTTGGCACTGCACTCCTCATCTGTGAAAACAGCCCGGCTCTGCCTTCTCCATACCCGTCTCTCGGCCAGCGTGCGGTGAGGACCAGGGCCAGAGGGGTCCCTGTTTGGGCCAGCAAGGCAGGCAAGGTGACACCAGCCATGGCTCTTCCCCCCATCCCCACTGAAGGAGGAGGGCAGGCTGGGGCAGCCGAGGGCAGCCCCGTGCGTGTGTGCTGCGCTGCTGAGGCCGGGCTGAGGCCGAGCCGAGGAGGTGAAGCACGGTCAGCCTGGCGAGGGTAACCAGGGTCAGGGACAGCCCCGTGACAGCCGAGTGACTCCGTAGTGACGAGGCTGCGGAGGCCAGGCTGGCAAGTCAGCCCACAGGTAGCCAGGGTCCAGGACAGCGGGGCCCATGGCCAGGCACAAGCAGGGCTGTGGCGCTGCTGGGGCAGTGATGGATGGCCCTGAGAGCTGATATGGGCTCCTGAGCCATGGCAGCGTGGGGGGGAGCCCTGCGAGTGTGGGCAGGGACAGCCCGGCTGGCAGCGCTCAGAGTGCTGGCTCTTGGGCATTTCAAACCTTCCAGCAGATTCTGCTCTTAACTTCAAGAGTGCATGGCCTACTTTGAAGGAAATCTTTTTCAAAATCCACCTTTGTGTTATAAAAATCACTTCTAGATAACAAAATAATCATTATTAAACAACAACCTCATACCGCCTATACAGTTCAATTTTTGCTTCTCCTTCAGCCTAACTAAAAACATATCTCCCAACGATGAAACATTTCATTTAATTTTCAAATTTCCTAGCACAATTCAGGACTGCTACCACTATTCTAAAATATTTATGTTATAGAGACATTAAAAATGCCTCAATTTTGTTTGTAGATCATTAAACAATTAATCTCTTTTAAAACTGACCTTGTGTCCCTGCCAAATTTGACTTGGTATTTACATCTCAATAAAAATTTGTAACTCAGTAAACAAATGTATAGAAACAAATGTTTCTATAAATACATTAGCAGCAAAAGGAGGGGTGGGGAGCATCTCCATCCTTTATTTAGCCACTGTCCCTGGAGGCATTTAAAAGTGGTGTAGGCATGTCACTTAGGGCCATGGTTTAGTGTTGGACTTGGGGGTGCTGGGTTAACAGTTGGACTCAATGATCTTAAAAGTCTCTTCCAACCTAAGTGACTCTCTGAACTCACCCAGCCTCCATCCCTGCACAAAAGGACCCGGGGTTATACCAGGTCGCAAGCCCAGCAGAGGTTAGCAGTGTTGCACTATTGCAAAAAAACAAACGTTGTGCTGACAAGTATGGAGGGCATTGCCGTGGTTCAAACATACGAAGTAAAGCTTCCCATCGATTCAGGGCCAATGAGGTCTTGCCTGGAGTACCGTGACCCATAGTGAGCACCCAGCTGCTACCATCAGTTGGTAATAGTTCAACTACAGATCTTAATGGAGCAAGTCAGACACGACACACAGGTACCGCCCTAAAAGTAGTTAAATGGATGTTTTCATCAGGACATAGGAGTTCCCTTTCTCTTCTTCCAAATTGGTAGCCCTGGAAGCTAATCCCTTCCCAGTGTCACAGCAGGATATGGAGCTCCCAAAATCAACAGTGGTTCAAAAAATAGTTTGAGGGAGTCCAAATCCTCTGATCACTCATAGCCTAACACAAGGATATTTCCCAAGTTCCATTCTAAAATATTTAAACAGAGTCATCTTAATTAATTACAACAAAAAAATATTTTTTTCCTGTACTTATCTGTCCTTACTACTGGCTTGCCAAAGCTGATTGTCAAGTTTCTGGCTGAGATGATAGAGTTAATTTTCTTCCTAATATCTGGTATAGTGCAGCATTTTGGTTTTAGTAGGAGAATCATGTCAATAACACTCTGATGTTTCAGCTGTTGCTCAGTAGTGTTTACCCTCAGTCAAGGACTTTTCATTCTCTCATACTCTGCCAACAAGGAGACACAAAAGAAGCCGGGAGGGAGCATAGCCAGGACAGCTGACACAAACTACCCAAAGGGATATTCCATACCATACAATGCCATGCTCAGTAAATTAAATCAGGGGATTTGGCCAGCAGGGGCCAATTGCTGCTCAGGAACGGGCTGGACTTTGGTCAGAAGGTGGGAGCAATTGTCTTGTGCATCACTTGGCTTTCTTGTGTCTTATTCCTCTCTTTTTGTTACCTCACCTTTAGCTACTATTATTCTATTGTATTTTACTCTATATTGTTTATCAATCTGCTCTTAACCCATGTTTTACCTTTTGTCCAGTCCTCCTCCCCCTCTCAGGAAGTGAGTGAGCAGCTGCACAGCACTTAGTTTCTGGCTGGGGTTAAATCACACCACCAATGTTCCTTCCAGCCTTTTTTTTTTTTTTTCCCTAGAACTGTTTCAAGTAGAGCTTTTATTATATCCTTAGTACATCTGAGGAGATTTTAGAGAGAAAAGAAATACAGAAGGTGGGAGGAAACCATAAGTACTTATGAAAAATCATGAGTAAGAGTTTTAAAAGTGTTCTGTATTGAAACCACTTGAGAAAAAGAATTAGGTGCCTGCCAGAAGGGCAGAACTACTGTATTTTGTCAGAAACACATTGATAGTGTACAATGCTCACTAAAAATCTGAATGTGGGCTAGCATTTCCAAAAAAACCTGTATTGTGTACACAGCCATTACAAATAATTTGGTCACTTACAAAAGCTTTATTTATAATCCTGTAACACAGCCTTATTATGCAATGCAGTCCTCTTTTGGAATAATGACCTTTGACTGCAGATGTAACTGCTGAGCATTACTCCTTTGGACCTCTGAATTATTTTTACAGTTTGAATATTTTGAGGTGCTAGAAAAGCCACTCTAAAATTTGTCTTGATCAAAGATACTCTGTAAAGGCAATACAAATGCATAACTAACTTTAAAGGAAGGTATAAAGTCTAGAAGAAAAGTAATCACTAACAGCAGACTTGGACAAATAAATCCCTACTAATCTCATTAAATGGTAAAATGTTTCAGGCCTCAAGTGGAAGATTTCTACAGGTGACACCACTTTTTCTTGTTTCTTTGGTCTTCCTTCTGAGATGAAAAGATCCGTTGCCATTCTTACAACTCATCTCAAAAGACAGTTTAGTTTTTATTAGTATTTCAACATAACAAACGGAAATAAATTGTATTTTTAGGAAGACAGGGGGGAGTAAATTTGCACTTTAAACACAGTAGTAAATGGTTTCTGAAGCCTGATTACATAAAAAAATATGCATATATCCCAATGAACTTGACTTTAATTAGCTGTTTCATTACATACCTTTTATAACTTGGGCAAAGTGAGCCAGGACAAGTGCTTAGCAGAGGTCAGACCTCTGAGCAGGTACTCACAATGATTGCAGTGACTTTTCACATAAATCAAAGAGGGTTTTTTTTAATAAACAGAGTTGCAACATGAAGATAAAAATTACATCAGCACACATTACTCTCAGACGAAATATTGCATTAGGCTAGCATTCTATCAGAATGGTTTCAGTGTACCCATAAAGAAAGGAAGAAGCATGTTTCTATGTTGCTTTTCTATTTTACAACTAAGAAGGATGAAATGAAACCCCATATCCCTGATACCTACTAAAGGTAATGTTCAGGACTTAGGTGGGGAGGAAGTTATTTAGCTAGCCAGACAAATCCAAGAAAAGCTGGATAATTGACCAGAAATACCCCAGGTTTAAAGTTTTGAAGAAACTTTTAGTTTTAGTTTACTTCTTTCCATAATACTGAGATGGTGGAGCAAGGGAGAAATCTATTTACTGAATTTTCTGCTGACTTGCAAGTCAAGTTTCCAGAAATAGAGACTTGGAAAGCTTCCAACTTTCCTTTGTTAGTTAACTGTAAATGAACTTTTCAGAGCTACTTACTAGGAAATTCGGTAAAGGCCAGATTCTGTGGGAGTCTTGTTTTTTTTAATAAAAGATGAGGTAGTAGTATGGATACAAGGCCTACTGATTGAATGTGAAGAGGTAAGTTTGAAAGAGCTGCAGTATCTGTATCTGTTCATTGCTGTGTGACAACAGAAACCAAACCCTTCTAAATTAATCCTCTAGTCACACATTTAAAGCTGTGTAAATTCCCCAGCAGGACTGCAGCATCCATATGGAGATTATTTTTGCTTACATACATGAATTTAGAGGAATAAAGCCATAGTCATACAGTACACCACGGGTTGTATGCAAAGAATTTCAGAACATACTGCAAACCAATGTCAGGGCTACCGGTACTGATGCCTTTTCTTGGTTTTAGGAAATGAAAGTTAGACACGGTTAAGGGGTTAGAGGGGGTTATTTATTTTGATATTTTTAATAGGATCCTATCGATGCATCACTTCGCCAAGGTGGAATGCGTCACAATGCCCCCCCCACTGTAAATCACGTATACAATTTATAAACCTTACACATTAACATATCTAACAAGGGTACCCAATAAGGGGGCTTGGGTGGATGGTGCAATATTTTTCCCCATCTACGGAATCCTCCCCCCCACCTGGGTGGGCTAATCTCTAGTTTACAGAATATGTTCTAGAAAGGGACCTTGGTTCTCTAAGATAGGAGAATGTTTGGTCTCCTGGTCTTTACATCTTCTGGGTGTATGGTTTCCTGGCCCTATAAAACACTAGAACTATGCTAAGTTATCAGACTTAAAGAATTACAAGCATGCATGCTAATACTTGTGGATACATAGAACTGTGTAACAGGCAAAAGAAAATGCAAAAATCATCTTGGCATCAGTACAAAAACAGCTAAACACCTGCTCTGCCCCACTGCTCTCCATCCTGACCAGGCGTAACCCCAACCACCACAGCTGAAGTCAACCCACAGCTAATTACATCAAACATGTGCTCCTGACTGTACGAAGCTATGCAGTCCGTCCCCTTCGGGAAAGATTGGATTTCATGGCCATTTAAATAGCAGAAGGAAAGTGAAACTTGAACGCGACTCAAGCGCAGAGGGCCGGCTCCTGCGTGTGGCCGCGCCCAGGGGGCTCAGCCGGGCCGCGGGGTCCCGGCCGATGGGGTCCGGCCGCGGCGCCCGGCAGCCCCCGTGCCAAGCCCAGCGTGACGAGGCAGAGCCGCGCCTGCGAGCCCCCCGCAGCAGGTGATCCCAGACCGGCCTGCTCCTGCGGGCGGCCCGCACGGGCTCTCCGCCGCGCTCGAAGGCAGCGCAGCCTGCACCCGCTGCATCCCCGGGCACGGCAGGGCAGGGCGGAGGGTCCGCACCCGCGCTG